>JZLH01S0600490.1:16834-24334 GCA_001188425.1 Eucidaris tribuloides
CAAACACATACACACACACAAACACAAACACATACACACACAAACATACACACACATACACACACACACATACACACACACACACATTCAACGCTCATTCCGCACTATCAATCTGTCAATGATAACAATAATAATTCATGGTAAATAATATTCTTTAGTTTAGACAGACCTATTTCCGTTTATGGTGGTGATTCATAAAACATCTACCATTTGAATACATTTATTGCACTTTATTTTATGATTCAATAACAGTGAATTCCAAACACACAAATTATCTACGTGGTTATTCCATGGCTATTCACACGCCTTTCTGGATCTTCTTCTTTTTTGCTGTTGAGGGCATTCGTGCATTTGCAATTCTTTTTCTCACGGCTTTAATATTCTTCTCTTTTTCCTCGGAACGTGTACCTGCGTTTCCGTTTGAGAGGGAATAATTGCGGGTTGTCTCTCTTCTCATCACAAACGCTCATCGTTGTATTATATTTAAGTGGGGAATCCTATATTCTGAATCATATATGGATCCACCCGTCGCATTCTGAGTAATTCGGTTTCGAGGAATCTGCACATAAAGCACATAAATTATGTTGGAAAACGACATAAATTATTTAACGGTGGTTTCAAAATTAATTCAGTTGAGAAAAAAATACGAGCTTGATTATGTGATATAAAAATAATTTGTGTATTGATTCACGCTTGGCAATACAATATCCATTTTCAATATTTTGACTTCTGTGTGTATCAGCAATAAACACATGTTACACTGTTTGCCAGAATTATAGTTAAACAATGTAATACCGTGTGATGGTGTCTCATCTTTATTTTCACGCACCTAAAAACCGATGATTGATTAGTATTAAAGTGGTTCATTGAAATACAAGTGTGTGAGTGTAAAAATTCTCGGAAATGACGTTGAAAATTCACGCGTAGGCCTACTGAGTACTCTCAGTCGTGGTTAATGGAAATGCGGGTAATGTAGGTCAGTAACCTTCCAAAAAACGTTATAGAGGTTTAAAAAATAATGGAAACGTCTTTGTGTATCAATTCTTTAAGTTACTGAAGTCTGATCCCATCGCTTTAAAAGTTTGTAGCGTATTTACAATCTAGCATACTAATGTAATCGAATGAATTCAAACTGCTAATTTCTTCCAACTAGATACTTCCCACTTTGAAATAACACTCGACGGAGTCAGTTATAAATATAATGTCTCAAATCAACAAACTGGGGGTTACATAAGGCTTTGAATAGTGGCATCTCATATCACAATTCGAGTATTATTCCCAAGCTGTGGTTTCCGGAATATCACAAGCGTAAAGCCCTGCCGTTATCGTGATACCTAGTCCGAGCAGGCAACCGTGCGGGCCACACCCGCCTAAAGTCCTCCCCGAATTCAGGGTTCTAATGCCGACCCAATATCAACAAGTCCACATACGGCTGCACGTGAAGCGAAAAGGCGATAACACACGCCCTATGCACGGTCTCACTGCATACTATACGCAGCAGAGCAGTGATATCGCTAGAAGCGATTAAAGGTTTCTAATTGAAATATTAGCTCTGGTAATTATTACTTATCAATTAAGCGTAAAGGTTCACATCATTGAAATATTACTCACGACGATTATTAGTTATTAATTAAACATGATTTGGGGGTTGGGTTACTGTGTTTGACCTCGATTAGGCTATTTCAAGTTTAGTACCTGCATGTTATACCATTACCATGTACATTATCATATCACATTGCGTGATCACGGTATAATTACTTACAGTTAATAATAAATGTGATACAAATATGCAAACTAAACAATATTTAGGCCTACTCGACTTAGATTATTTCGGATTTTATTCAGTTCAGGAAGTTTAGATGAACATACAGCAATTAAGTCGCACCTAAACATGTAAGGAATTCGTAACATTTTATGATCTTTTTATCGTCAAAATGAATGCGTTTACTTTCTTTGAATTACAAAAGGGGAAATATCTTTAACACAATTTAGAGCATTTATTATTATATATATTAGATATTAATAATACCCTAATTTTTATATTCCCGAAGATAAATGAATCGTGAATTATCACTAACACTTCGATGCAATCGTGAACGACACAATTGAACATAAGTCGGGCAAACGATTTATTTTATAAATTCATGTCATATTTCCTGTTTCTAGCTATCATCACAGATATCCATGATACAGTTTGTCTCATTTTGTTTAATTTGTGTCACATGCGATTCAGTTGCATTTGGCCGAGTAACAGTACCACGTACCAGCCTTTAAAGAGTTGTTAGCGCAACAGCGCTGTGCTACGAACACATTGTCGCGTTGATTAGTGTGCCTTTATCACTCGCTAGCGTGTTGACATAAAAGTACCTCGCCCTACTGCATCGCGTTGTTCTTTTCATTCCACCTCCATAAAAATCCGATTCATAATTTCTTCAATCGATAGAGGAAAAAAAAAAGCTTCGGAAAAAAACTGCTACCGTGTTTGTTGTAGGAGGAGGAAGAGCAAGAAGAAATGGCTTCATCTCCTTTCAATTACGCGACGTGGAGTGGCGCGAACGCAACTTATTAATTTACTACGGCAAAATTTGCCTCGATTCCTCGAGCGCGCGGACCTCGCATTCAGCCAAAGTTTGTTCCCTCTCAAGTTTCATAGCCCAACGTTTGTACAAAAGGGCAAAACACCCGTTGCAATATGTGTATAATAATATAGAAAGAGAAAGAATGTAGCAAATTCGAAGATATGTTCTCTGTAAACACCGAGAGCCCGAACGAAGAACGCATTCGACAAAACTTGGTTGTCATACACTCCGTGATGGTCGGCCGGTACCTGTGCGGTTGCATGCGTTTAACAACACGTATCGCCCCTGTCTCAAATATTGCATCAATATAATGTTATACTATGTCAACATATTAATTTCCACACTTATGAGGGTTTACGTATGTCTCGCGGATCTCTCCAGGTTTGATGCGAGTTTACTCGGGTCACAAACTGTGTAAACTATCAGCTATCGGGTTTTCCTCTCGTATAAGTTTTGTCAGCTATGGTAACCCGAAACCCGGGTCAGAGTTTAATGACTGAACTGAAGTGATGGGTTCAGGTTGTTTGAGAGGCTTTTCTTGTTCTATACCAGACATGTGTGTTAGCGTGTGTCTCGTGTATGTCTTTGCGATTTAAGTTGTTTATTTTGTCTCTGGATTCGTCAAAAATCACTTGAATAGAGATATTGATGCAAGCATCGCGGACGTGGTGATGATACTCGTTTTTGCAGTTGTAATCGAGATGATGTGATGGCTTTCTTGCGTAACATTTACTCAGCATATACTCGTCAATGTATCTGAACGTGCCTGTCGAACAGCCCGCAAAATAATGATACAATGTACAGTGGAAGCGGCAGACACTGAATACAATAATTACATATTTCTAGGAATGAAATATCACTGTCGACCGCCCTCACACGACTGATGACGTATGCCCCGTTATGTGTGCAGGATGCGATCTTATTTCTTTTTGTTCGGGGGGGGGGAGGAGAGAGAAAACGTATGGGAAAACACTATAACCTAAAATTGTGTTCATGCCACTAATCCTAAACTTGCAATATCCTCTAACTCTAACCCTGATTTACCCTGACCCTAGCCATATTGTTAATTTTAATCATAATTCCGATCCTCACTTTGCATTTATGAAGTCATAGTCATTCGTCATTGTGTAATAGAATAGTAGGGGAAATGGTTATGACATTGATTGGCAGGATTCTTTTTTTTTCTTTACAAGAAGGATTTTGTAAATCACTCAGCTCTCCTGTGGTCGTATGATGATAATTACGCCATGATAACTGAGTAAAAAGGACTCAAGATGAGGTAATACTGGAAAAAAAATAGATTAAAAAACACACTTTACAGTAAATGAATCTACTATATATAGTACCAAATTCCATTACTTCAAACTAATATTTCATGTACAGAAGTTATTTTAATTTAACCATTCTAATTTACACCAAACTGAATTTTCAGTGGATAATAATTGATATGAAATACTAGTTTGAAATACTTCATGACGTGATATGTTAACATTATTGCATCTTTCAATTAAGGGTGTATCTGCACATAAACATTAAGAAAACGCTCTTATCCCAAGCTTGGAAGTTTGGGATGTTGTCATTACATTGTTCTGAAAGTAATTTATGTTAAGTCATGCCAATTTAAAGTGTACTCCCGTTATAATGAACACGGTCATACGAAATTCCTGTTACAATGAGGTAGAAATTTAGGTCCCAAAATTATTATCATATATCTTGATATACTTTTACTGTTTGGTTATAACGAAAATTCGATACAACGAAAGAAAACTGTTGGTCCCAAGGGCTTCGTTAAAACGGGAGTCGCCTGCATTTAGTGTTCATGTAAACAAAAAAAATCGTTTTGTTGTACAAGAAAAACATAAATATGCATGTTTTATTAAACTAATTTTGCAAGTCTGTATAGAGAATCTTTACATTCATCTTGATCCATCCTGGCGTTGGTGCTATTGCTAATGTGATCAACACATCTGACTGAATAGTACTACCCTGATAGTCAATAATTTAACTCATTCAGCGGGTTCAGTTTCTCTCCGGCCAGTGAATACAGGGGCGTGCTTGGTTAAATTTTATTAGTATCACGGAGCCCTCTGTTGGCTAAAACTGTGATAACAGACGTGGTTGTTTCGCGAGCCGCACTGCTGTTTTTAGGATTGGAGTGGTGACAAGTAGAAAACGGTGGCAACGATGGTGTGAGATGTGGTGGAGGAGATCTTGACTCTTGATTGGGGTTGATTACCAGCTGGAAACATTGATGAAGATGGTGAAGATGATAATTAGATAAAGATCGTATAACTGAATTGATACCGAAATAGATGGAGTTGAGAAAGAATGGGGGTATTGGCAATGACGAGGATGACGACGACAATGATGGCAACGATAATTGTGATGATAATAATTACTCTGCTAATGATGGTGATGGTAATGGTGATAATGAGATGTAAATGGTTGTGGTGATAAAAATGGTGATGATAATTACCGTCATCATCATAGTCATGATGATGACGGTAATGATGGAGGTGATAAGTTTATGAGTTTATGAGATGATAATGAGATAAAAACGACAATGACGACAACGACGACAATGAAGATGAATACCTCAGTTACAAGATCATCTTTGCTGCAGTTGTCGTCGTCATTGTCTTTTTTATCTCATCGCATAAACTGTCATCATCGTCGTAATCATCATCATCATCATCGTCGTCGTCGTCATCATCATCGCAATTGTCAAGATTCAAGATTCAAGATTCAAGATTTTATTATTATCTGATTTAAAAATACAGAAAATTGCCCTCCACTGGCTTTGATAAATAAATACATAACATACATAACATAAAACATAGAATACATGACAGAATAACAATTACATACTATAATCAGAATACAATTAACTGTCATTAATTGACATCTCATTATTACCAGTGTTAGCAAAGTCATTATTATCATCACAATTGTTGTTGTCATCATCGCCATCATCATCGTCATCGTCATCCACGTCATTACCATTAAGTTAGTTTTAATCACTGCCTAATTTGCCAATACTGTGATTATATCATACCATCGTCTCATATAAGAGACAAAACGGTGACACGAGAATGTTAATAGCTGGGGAACATTAGTGAACTACTTAAAAGAACCACTATCAAGGGGTATAATTCAACTACAGAAATAATTGTTGTTAAAAAGGCGTATACTTATGAATGTACATTGTTGCTGGGCTGTGATCACCATAATATGAAAATTAGTGCTGTAATTTACCACACAACTGTACCACACAAATGTGCTATTTACATTGCATTTTGGGAAACATTCGTGTCCCCATTCTATCTTTTGAGTCCTAACAGGGTGCTATTTCACTATTCCTCGACAGTGTACCTTGGACGTTGTGGCGATCTCTTGGGTGTAAACCACTTTTCGTTCATGAGTCAATGCGTGTTATTGCATAGGTGGTACCTCCAAGAAATGTTGATGTTGCTTTTGATGGATCGTGTTATTGGAAATAATGGCAATACTCATGATAATAAAGATAATGCTGATTGAAACGGTGACTATCATGTTAAAATAAGTATGTTATATCATAAGTTGAATTAATGAAGTTTGGATTGTTAGAGTGATGAGCGCAACAACTTTGCCTTTGACAACTTACTGGGTGTCTATAGAAATCTGATTCTCTACTTTCTTTAAAGGAAAGGATTTTCTTTTCCTTTTGGGGGTTTGAATGAAATAAAAAAAAATGAAAATTGACGTGGATGTGGTATACAAATAATTGATTTCATTGTCTGAGATTAATGATGTTTCTGAGATGATGCTGAAAATGTGCAATGGAATGCGCGGGTGAGATAAATGAAGATGAACCTGATACTGAGGATAATGATGATGGAAGGTAGGTTCTGGAGCTGCCAGGAAATGTGATCACGAAAATCATGCCATAACATGAACCTAAAGACGTACACCCCAGTCCACGGGAGCACAGAACATGTGTGTAGCCCCAGAAATTCATTGACACCGATAACAGCGGGACGGAACATTATGCAACTGATCCCATGAACAGTAGAATTAGGCTAAGCACACGGAGAGCGCCACGGCAAACTAGGGACAGACCCGAAAGAGAATATTAGCCGAAATCATTTACGCGACGTGAGAATAGTAAGTGAATACGTGCAGGACACAGTTAGCGGTTGGAGGCGACCCATCTTTCATATCTCCAGATATAGGTCGTCAATTCTATCTATAAATGTTTTGACATATTTCTGCGATTCGATAGGATATTAATCTACTGTTTTTCTTTTTCACAGAGCTGACCGTCATTTGAACTCCATGTACTGTGGAAAAACTAGAACAAGTCGTCCGTGCCTAACTGAATTTCCGGATAGTGTTCTAAATATCGTGTTCTTGCGGAGAACTTTTTTGAGGGGAGGTGGGTTCCAAGTCTCCGTACAATCTACTCACATATCCATTAATAAACCCAATCAAAGATTCCAATTATATTGCGTGCTGTCGAAATGCAATATGTCTGGTATCAGCGGGGGAGATGCTGAAAACTAGGTAATGGGAACACGGCACTAACGCCTCCTCTTGTCTTGGTCGACGTTGAGTTTGTCTCGGAGTCCCCGTTGTGGTGTCTTTTGTCTTAACCATTTGTTCCCGCCGAGCAAACCTGGCAGCGTTCAAAACTATGCCAGTGACGTAGTTTAGCCAAATGTCACAGACGACACGCAAGAAAAAAGAGGGCGGTCAAGGGCTTCACATACCTTCACAGCCCAGTCATACCACAACGACCCTCCATCTCCCTCCCCAACCACCCCCCCCCCCACCACGGTATTAATGCATATTTGCAATTAAGAAATTAATCTCGAAGTTTAGATATTCGATCGGACACTGGGTGGCTGTTTGCATGCAACGGTGTTTGGTAGATACTATGAAA
>JZLH01S0600490.1:26834-30295 GCA_001188425.1 Eucidaris tribuloides
TTAAACTTTTAACGTAACAAAATCTAAATTTCCTCTTTTGATCTTTTAATATGAAGCCAAATAATAAAATCATTTTTTTATGATTTCATTTGTTTGCGTTCGTATATATTTGTGCTATCTTGACACATTTATAAGTCAATGACTCCTTGTTTGTTTTTGTTACACTGCATTGCTGATTCTATTGTATTAGTCATATTTATTTTGTCTCCCTCCTGTCACCAATGAAAATGCAGAGAGTATTCTAAAGTGCAGAGAAAACTTGGGTCAATTCCAAACCAATACGTCGTGACCCAGTCCTGTCTCTGCTTATCGTCGGCTGCGATGGTGAATGAAGACGAGAGGAAGTTTGGACACTATTTGTAGAACTCTTATATCATAACGTTCTGATTAGCTGCACGTAGCTCGTCATACATATGACATGTTATGTTTTGTGACGGCATCAACCTTTATTGAATCACATCCCATAGAATTATATCCCAAAGAATTCGACTAAGATGAGCGTTCAGTTTTTGGTTGTGATTGTCTGCTTGCAGGCCCGTGCGCCCCCGTGCTCCACAGACAAGATTAAGATTGATCGCAAGTAACGAAATGTTCCTTCCTTTCCAGGCAATTGAGATTTATAATTACAAATTTTGGTCAAATAACCGTGACCCCCTTGAGAAATTTGAACGTTGCGTATAAACGAAATGTCCGATCCCAACCACCAAACCCCATACGATGTTTTTCGAGGTTTGTTGTGAGTCCTTGTCTGAAGGAATAACATTGACTTGTTAATTAGCCAATTGCGAAGGGGTTGAAACTGCAATAACCCCAAGATCCGGCCCTAATTTGACCATTTCCCAAAACGTCTCCACGCGCCAAAAATCAGAGAAACCTCGTCTCGTCCTCGGGTTGCCTCAATAAGACTTGGACCAGTCTTGAGAATTTTTTGCTGCCAGCTCACAGCGCCGCCTTCTCTCTGGTGTCACTGGGTCTCTGCAAGCCGACAGGTGACTCGAAGAACTTTTCTCAGCATCCGGGCTATCCATCTGTCATAGATGACTAAGGCTTGACAGGAGATAGGATCTTTCCCGCCCAAACCGAGTCGAGATCCTCGATCCGAAATAAAATCCTCAAATTCCGACGGAACGGCTAATCTTTTGCATCCTTATCTCGGCAACACGAAGCGACACTGCCAAATTCGTCACCAAAAACGACAGACTTGGGGAAGTGAAGCTTTTGACGAAACTCAAGCGAGCAAACGGTGTTTATTTTCTATTTTTCTTTTATCAGTGTATGATCGAAACGGACGGAAAGGGGGAAAGACGAGTGTTAGTGGTGGGAAAGGTTAAGGACAAACTGGTCCTTTTAATAGCATGTTACGTCAACGCATATTGGGTGGCAAAAACAGGACGCTTTTGACTTCATTTGGGATTATTAGCGGAGAATCAATTTGAGGTGTCAATAGACATCTGCGTAAAGTATTCGTAATGTATTCATAAGGCTTCCAGGGTTTGGAGCGAAATGAAGAAGGTGTATTTTGAGTGATTGAAAACTATCATCAGGTGATACAATAATCCATCAGGAAATTTAATCAGTTTCAAAAACCTTTCTTTCGAATGCAAGGGTGGAGATTTGTATGTTTGCTAGCAGGTTGATGGGAGAGATTGCATTTTTTCTTTCATTCCGACAGGTAAATCCGACATTTCTTCAGGTTTCATTTTCTTTCATCCAACTTTTTTTTTCATTTATACCGTTACGTTCTTATGTTTCTTTATCGATGTGATCCTTACTTTGGAATTACTCACACTAGTGAAATAAGCATATTTCAAAATGTGACCCGTCATAACGAAGTCCGTGTAAAGTCTCACACTGAAATGTATCGAAAATGGTCGAAAAATAAACTGTATAATTTGCTTGTGGGGCATTAAAATTTGCATTGTAATGGTTGAAATCTCAAACACACAATGTATAAACAAATCTCAATATTTATGTTTTTATGCTTGTCATCTAGCTTCGGTGTTTTGTGTCTTAAGATGTTGCAACTTTGGCCTTTGTTGCGATGGGTCACAAATACAGAAAAAAAAATCTAAAATAAAATTTTGGGTCATTAATAGTTTGTTGTTGTTGTTTTATTTCTCATTGCTTTCAAATACCCCAAACTGATAACGAAATTTAATTCAAATTGAATACTCAATATTCTCGGGTTCTTTTATAGAATACTTTAATTATTTCTGTGTATGAAATACACTTCTTTATATGTCATTTACATGCCTGATAACACATTATCAACGCAAATTACATCTGCGTCACAGATATCTCTTTTGTGTTCTTAAATTGAATGAACTACCAACATTCTCAGTAAGGAATTAATACTAACATGAACACTTATCTATGTTCTATACTGTTATATAACTTGCTTATCAATAATGAAATAAGTATCAAAAATTAAATGGGGGTACATATTGAAGATTGTTGCCTTTATATTTCTCCCATGTAATGATAAAGATGAAGTGAACGAAAAGGTTCTGGTTGTTTAAGAACAATATTGAAAATAACATTACGAAAGCTTCTTCACTCTTACTCTATCAGTTTTGCTAATATGTAAAGCTACTGTCACACTGCGCCGTCCAACGATTCCATCTGCCTCCGTCTAAAATATTTACCTCAAACGGTGGCAAATGGAATACAATAGAATGGAAAAGAACGGAAAAGCACCGTCTGTCAACGTCTACATACGTTTATAATCCAGTTGAAAAAGTCCAACAACCGTCTAATAAACGTACGTGTTCGTTTTTCAGATGGAATCGTTAGACGGCGCAGTGTGACAGTAGCTTAACTGTTATTTTATTCTAATTTAATATTCCAAACATCCTGCGTAACTAACAACGGTATTTCGGAATTCGATAAGTCCCTACCACACTTTTAACATAATTTTATTTTACCCTTATTTCATGTTACATAAGAAATGGGAATAATGTTCGATGTTTACATCTAAATAAAAAGCAAGATGCAAAATTTTTTTTCGTTCATTTCTTTGTATCATCTTCTCTATGATTTTTAAGACTAACTACTACAGGCCAAGTGTTATTCTATATGTTATTATTTGCATGATTTTAGTTTTATGTAGTGGGAGTAACTTCGCTTGATAAAAATTTCTGGCTCATTAGCGTTATCAAATACGCAAGGCAGTTTGACCATATTTTGAGACGAAGAAAATTCACGCAATATCTACTTTTTTTAAAAGTAAGATACACGAAAAAGTCTGATACGAGTTCGGATCTTGTTTTAGAAGAAAAGTGTCATAAAAGACACACGCACAGCCTTTGCGGATCTCAACATTTTGCAGCAAGTTGGATGGAGAAGAAGAATGATGGCCTCGTCTGCAAGAAGGGAAATCCAAGACATTAGTTGTTGATGAAACGCAATCTGGTGGTTATTTTAGCCGTGTGTGGCATCTGCGGATCGGCTGAAAGTTTTGA
>JZLH01S0600516.1:17125-27523 GCA_001188425.1 Eucidaris tribuloides
TTTCCCAGTTTAACCACTTTGACAATATTGGCAGACATATTCCTGTAAACCAACAACTATTTGCCATTGTAGTATAGCCGTTAAGGAGAGTTGGCCCACGTACGCCACTGCATAATCATTTTGTGCTCGACATTGGCGGTATGAATTATTGTGTAATTATTTTAAAAGTAATACGTAAAAAGCGTTTTTTGTCCTTGATTTTCAATTTTTTCCAAACCGCTCTCTCGTACGCTCGCTCGGGCGAATATTCCTTTTTAACCAATTACATGCATAAATATATTTCCTTTGTAAAATAGACAGGAAAAATCCATTTAATCACAAAATTCATGAAAAGCGTTACATTGCCTAACCTATTTAGTACCCCTACCATGAACGTTTGTTGTACACACAAAGCGCTATAAAAAATCTCGCCATCTCAAAATACAAATTTCGGTTGAGCGCCTGGTGCCCCATCAAATGCATTGAACCACGGTATCCGCACTGGACTCTCAATAAGTCTAATTTAAAGAAGGTAATTTATAAACCAAAATTTGTAACTCGCTTGCGCCCCTCATCTTTCTTTCGTTATTCATCCTTCCTTTTTTTTTTCTTTTTTTCTTTTTTTGCCGCCGATTGGGGTACTTACTCCCCGTCCCCCTGTAGTAGCGCCACTTTGCAGCAGCCTAAGAACTCAATAAAAAAAGTTTAGACAAACATTCAAGTGAATTAACGAACTTGTTAAACGAAAACATTAATAAAAACAATTTAGAATGTGTATAAATTACCATCAATAATGATTAAAAAAAAAAATACTCTATCTGCACTACTACTACTACTACTGTCTACTACTATCTAGCTACTTCTTACTACTACTACTACTTACTAACTGACACTACTACTACTACTATCTACTACTACTCAACTACTAACTACTACTACTAGCTACTACTACTACTACTAATATAAGACACGCTGCGCGTGCGCGAAATCGAATCTAAAGTCACATTGCAGAAAGAAAATAAGATAAAGGAAGATAGGTCCTCTCACTCTCAGTACAATATCTAAACAATATTCATTGACATTTCGTGATTAAAGCCGCGTCAAGATTTTGTTCTTTTTCCTGTAATAATCAATTTGTTTTCGCAGCGCATTTAAAAATTATACTTGTATGGCTTGTTATGGTATCATCATTATCTGCAAGTCGTCATTCAATTGGATATACATACGTAATTCTACACTACATATCAGCACAAACAAACAAATGCACGCACACACACACAACGCATACACATTCACACGCACACACATACACACAAGTACACACACACACAGACACCATACAAACACACACACAGCAGGGCTTCAACACACACACCACGCCCACAGGCACACACACACACACACAAATCACACACACACACACACAACACACCACACACCATCGCAGCCCACCAACACACACGCACACACGCACATCACACCACACACACACCAGTCACACACACACACACAGCAGCACACCACATCAGCAACAGCACACACACAACACACACACAGCACACAACCACCACACAACACGCGCGCCCATTTGGGGATTACATACAAATTCATACACTGAACGCTGGTAAAATATTTCTTCCATCCTTTTCCTGTGTTTTTTCTCTTTACCCACAATAGATATCTAAGAACTACACAAACAGACAAGATCAGAACATGTACACACAAAACACATACTACACAGACCTTAGATACATTGAATGCAAGTTAGGAGTAATCGTTTGTTCCGTATAATACGCGCACACTCAGATTTTCCTTATTCACTGTAACCCCATAATTATGACGGCAATATAAGCATTTATTTCAATTTATTGTTCCTGTACCGCTACACAGATAAAATCATTAAAGAACCCTGCCCACACCACATACAACACATACACACACCACTACACGGTATACTGCCGCACAGCAGTGACTCCTCAATTCAAGCGAACGGTGAATATTTTGTATTATATCAACATTCCAATTATATGCCTTGTTATTTGAATGCAGGATTGTGGTTCACATGAATATTGAATAATGCTCCCATTCAGTCGCGGTGCGCATTTTGTTATTATTTGCTGCACGTTGGTTATATTTTTGCGTGCATTTTGGTTATATTTTCGCACCCATTCCACGTTCGCAGTTGCACTACACGTAGTTGTACATCGTCGCTGTCCCAACTAGCTCTGCGATGTACGTTGAAGTTTAAGTTAAACATTGAACATAACTCATCAGCTTTGATAACGGATTTTAAATTTTTGGTGAGAATTTAGACTAAAAATAAGGAAATTCGCAGAGACATCTATACATCTACATAGCACTGAACATGTGAAATTTGTGAAAGAAAGAAAGAAAGTATCAGCAATATGGCCTCTGTGTGCTAATATTTTTCATACTTTACAATCCTCCAATCACAAGGTTCTCGCTGACAAAGACTTTATAATGACTTTCTTACTTTATTATGATGTATAATAACAAATACATACATGTTTATCATTCGTTCAAATATTAACAAATATTTTTCACTCGTTGAAAGGTTAAAACGGTCATGTCACTCGCTTTGCCTCGTTGAATGGAACGTTTATTTTCAACTCGTGAGAAGGTAGCGTCTCCTAATTAAATGGACCCATAGAGACTTTTTAAAACGAAAACATTAATAAAAACAAAAAATAAATAAACACAGGCTGTAGAGAAAGAACTTCTCTACAGCCTTCAACTTGAGAAAATTGTTTGAATATCGACATCGTAACCACCCTTCTGTGTCTATACTACTAAATCCAATTGAAACTGTCTGACTTAGAAAGCTCTTTCATCTCCTCGTCTCTTCTCTCTTTCTGCATTCTCTTGTTTGTAAAACGACAAAAACACTGCAGTCCTTTGCAGTTTAACAAATTCTGGTCTTTATTCAAAAGATAAAGCATTGTTCTAAGTATGATCTATTTGTTTTCCCCATTGACTTGTGTTGTTCATTTAAATATCATGATATGGTCCCATTTTTGCAATTTTTTACTTTTGCACCTTGAGGATAACAAACGCATGTGATCATACGTCATGGCATAAAATTTATGCTTCAAATTACCCTCACAGCTGATAAGAAAATTAAATTGCCTTATTTTGATTATATAATCATTTGTATTTTTTTTTATTTTATTAAAGTTATAATATTGTACAAATGTGAATCTTGAAAAGTGTTTACCTATTCATGTTTGATGAATGTACAACATTCAAACACTGAATCTGCTGGGTTATAATTCTTCTCTCCTGTTGCTGTTACAACATCAACTCTTTAAGGTATTAATTGTATTATTCTCTTTACCCCACAGATTGTAGGCTATCTAAAGAGCACACAATACAGACAGAGCAGACATTTACGACAACAAACAGCATACACAACAGACTTAGATACACATTGATGCAGTAAGTTAATCGGTTTGTCCCGTATACCGCACAACTCCAGATTTTCTTATTCACCGTACCACCATAATTATGACAGAATAGGAAGTCCATTTGATTTAAATTTGTATGTTCCCCTGTAACCACAAGCAGATAAACTAAGTGAAGACCCCCCCCCCCCCCCAACACGCACACACATACACCATACATCACAGTACACTACATACACACATTAACACACTCTATCACAGGTATACCTTGTGAATGATACATGTCCTTGCGTTGAGGGAAATAATACACTGCTCCAAGTGTCTTTGATAGAGGTCTGAAAAGATGAATGCCGCTGAGAACTGAAAACATGCTCTCAACTGCAAAGTATAAAATCTTATGAGTACTACCATTTGATCTACGCATGCCATCTGATAATAAATAGAATGATATGGCTATCTTTATTTAGCGCACAGTCCGTCCAATAAGACGCTCATGGCCAGGCGCGTTCTACGGAGCTTTGGGGTCTCAACCTCCCAAAAATTTTTTCGAGGGAAAAAACATTTGAGCCGACCATTTCGTCGATTGAGTTACCGCAAGAAAAATTTGGACACTCGGATTTGATGGATTTTTTTATTGTCCCTATCCCCCCCCCCTCCCCGCTGTAGGCGACTTTTCAGTGGCTGGGTATGACGCGAAAAAATTTGGGACCGTCAGATTTGGACTGAAAATTTCCATACCCCCCCCCCCCTCGCCCCCGTGAGCGACTTTTTCGGAGGCTGGATGCACCGATGAAAAATTTGGACCCAGGATTTGGCCGCTAATTGACCCCCATTACCCCCCTAAATTTTTCGCTGTCGAACTTGCGCCCTTCAAGTGCTGTAAGACATGTACGTTGAAAACGTAAATAATCAACGAATATATGACAAATAGAAATCCACACAACTACCATAAGTTTCTACAATTTCCTCCCATACACGTCACTTTGTTATCATTCTACCCTCCCTATCAAATAGTAATCGCAGACATAACTCTATAACGGTCATTTATTGAGTTGAAAGGGTCTTTCTGAATATTGTACTAATGTAAGTTGATTATTGGACAAATAACATATTATTTGAAAAGAAATCAATGAATTTTGTTCTCCGTTCTGACTCCAAGGTGAGAGATATCCAATCGGTGCACCACGTACAGAGGGACTCGGAACATTAAACACAAAAGTAACATTTTTCTCCTCCTGTAGGGATGGGGCGTTTAATTCACACTAAGCATCGTAATCGAATTTTCAATAAGCGTCAAATGGTTTTGTATGGTCTTGAAAGACTTCCAACAAACAAAAAAATATGTTCAATATGTTCCTTTAAACGCTGTCTCAAGAAAGAAGACTCCACGCCGCCAGAAAAAGTCCGTCCTATCTTCATAAGACAGTGAAGAGATAAAGCCCAGATTTTTAGACAAGACCTCTTCAAGTTTTAAATTTCGATCTTCTGAAGTTCTATAAGGCGTTTACTATGTAAACATCCTCAAATTTTATCTGTCATCGACTATGTTTCATTATATTGGATAGCAGTTAATATGGGAGAAGACCATCATCTGATTATAGGCCTTATTGTAACCTATGTCACTGTCTAGAAGATAGGAGGCGCTTTCTTCTTGCGGCGTGTGCTTCTTTCTTCTGAGACACACATAAAAGGTAACATATGACAATTTTTGTTAGTAGGAATCTTTCCAAGCCATTCAAAAAACCATTTGACAGCAAATATACAATCGAATTACGATCTAAGTAGTGCATTAACACCCCACCCCTATTGAGGAGGCTAAAAATTGTTCAATATTTTATTTCCATCCGCGCTCTGTTGTGGGTGTCGCTTGCAATTTGATATATCTTTCCCGCCTTGGATACGAAAAGAGAAATTATATTCATTGAATTTCTTTCAAATAATTGTCATTTCCATAATGTAAACTTCATAGGACATCATAATAGAAAGACTCCATTTCAACTCAACAATGCATGCGTTGATACGTTATCGTGCAATACTTTTGAGTATGGGAGGGTAGACTACACGTATTTTGACCATGCACAACACCTCCTTGCAGTGCAACAATATTACTTTCCAAACTTCTGATTCTGGTGTATATTTTGTCTATTTAAGTACTGACCTATGTAGCTGAGGATAATCAAATTTTACACTTTTTTTTTAAATTTGAAATCCAACAATGTTATTAGTCTTTAAGAATGGCTCAAAAAGTTAAGGTAATTGATCACGCTGCTTTGCACAGCACAGTGACCTCCTCAAATTCAAGCGGAAGTGAATATCTTTTTTATATATCAACTCCAAGTAGGTCTTGTTATTGATGGAGGATTGTTGGTCACATGAATATATTGAATAAATACTCCATGTCAGGGCATTCGTGCACGTTGGTTATATCTTGCGTGCATGCTGGTATATTTTCGGTCCCATTACCACGGTTCGCCAGTGCCTGCAACAGTATGTAACAGTTACGCGCTTCCCACTTAGCTCGTGCGCATGTGTACGTTAGTTTGAAGTTATGAATCTTAATCATATGATCCGTGTGAACATCAACTCACTGCTTTGATAAGGATTTAAATTTTTCCGTAAAAATTAGACTAAAATGAGCGAAATTGCAGAGACTATCTAACGACACATACACTTGAACAATGCTGAATTTGTAATAAGCCAGAAAGAGTATGCAGATATTGCCCTGTGTGGCTAATTGTCATACTTACAATCACTCTTACAATCACATGACAAAGACTTTTATAAGACCTCTACTTTATTATGGTTTATAAAACAAGTAATGAATGTTTTATTCATTCGTTCAATAGTAGCCAACTATTTTCATTCGTTCATAAACGTTAATCTTTCAACTCGTGAGCGAATATTCATTACCATTGAAACTCATAAACAAGGCGTAGGCTGTTTGGGCCGAGGTGCACATCTTGGTGAGGCTGGAATAAAGTTGACATGGGAGTGGAACTAAGTTGAGTAAATCAGGCGTTGAAACAAAAAAGTGTAGCAAATTTCGTTTTGCTTTGCAGGGCGGAACTGCCTTCAATGGCTCTGCGGGGGTGGGGGGGGTCGGGCACGTGACAGCCCTGTGCACCAGCCTACGCCCTTGATAAACATTCTTATGTATATGCTAGAGGCATACTAGAGGTCATAACGCTGTTATCATACTCGCCAATCTCGTTTATTCACGACTCTTAACAAGAAACTGAGGAAGTTATTTTACTAAATCATCTTGGATTGTTATAACTGTAGAGTACTCAGTTTTGTGATTTAAAAAAAATCTTCTGTCAGAGTGGATATATAAAGCTACATTCCCTTTGTATGCATTACACTAATGTTTTTTACGTTTTATTCGTTTTTTTTGTGATTCCTTGTTGATTATGCTTTGATTTTTTCATAATCATCCATAATTACTTGTTATGTTCTTGATTTTGTTGATTCAATGAAACACATAAAAAAAGAATAGAAAAGTAAATGAATGAATTTACATGTAGGCGTGGTAATATATATATATATGATTCAGATCCATAATCCCACGACAGTGCCGCTAATCTAGTATGAGCAAAATTATTCAAAAAAATCAAAATACACTGTTTAAAATGGAGATAACTTACCTACCAATTTGACCAAATTCGTATGATAATTGGTCCTTAATTTACAGTCCCACAATTTAGCAAAAACAAAGATTAAGTTCGAATTACAATGAAGTGAAAATATTAAACTCTTTTGTTACTATACCGCTACAGTATTTTACCCATTTACTATTACGAAATTGTAGACTTGGTTGTAAGTAATAATTATGTGTAGCTTCACTGTAGATGTAATAAATTGTGATATTTACTTGCGTTATTCTTGTCAAATAATTTCATGCCTTTTTAATTGTAATTCATAAACTGTATGAAAAATGCAGAAAATAATCTACCCAAACAAATGCGTTTAAGGATCTGTCGATGATATTCAACGGATGTGGGTTCTGGTTTTCAAAGAGTTGGATATTTTTGCCTGGTGTTATAAAACTGTACACTGCAAAAACCTAGGTGTTAAATTTAATACCCATGTTGTTGCATAATATAGATACCAGACGTGGTGTAAAATTTTTTAACATCATGGTTGTTATTTTAACACCTAACGAATTATTTCAAACACCAAGAACATTGGCTGTAACACCAAGTGTGTTGAAAATTCAACACTTTTTCGGAATTCATATTGTGCAACACCGTTGGTATTAAATTTAACACCCCAGTGTTTGCAGTGTGGGCGCCGTAATTTTCATTACCTCAGTATTCGTGGCATAGGGATATTTGAAATTGGAATGTCAGTGTGCAGCATCCATACTGAATATTGAAATAGGTCAAAGATATTGTGAGATAAGTTTGATATCATCGACATATTCTGTCTGTCCCTCAAAGATTAAACATCAGCAGTAGTACTAATGAATATTGAGGTCAATGGAATATTTTACTTAAAATAGTGCATACATTTACCACACTGAAATGGATATGAAAATCATATTCATTGTTGATATAATTTGTGTGCATATAGCCAGTGTATTTGTTTCCCACAGCGTAATATTTCGAAGACGTGTCATATCATTTTGTTCGCTATTGCTTGCTTGAATGCAGCATTTAACGGATAATAATGGTCCAAAATTATCAAGTAACTTTAATATGTAGATCTCGCCGTGAAAACAAAATTGATTAATACAGAAAATAGCAAATCTTGACAGGGCTTTAATACGAAATGTCAATAAATATTTAGATCTTGCATTTTTAATTAGACAATTTATTGTCAGACGCTGGGTTCCGTTTCCTCCACGAGCACGTTCGTCATATTATTAAAATTACAAAAGATTAAAAAATGTCAGTATCATCATTATCATCATCATCATCATCATCATTATTATTATTGTTATGATGATGATGATGATGATGATGATGTATTATTGTTATGATGATGATGATGATGATTGTTATTATTATTATTATTATTATTATTATTATTATTGTTAGTGCAAACTCTCTTGGTTTCAGTTAAAACTGTTCTGTTCGGGGATTACATTCAAACTGATCTTGCCTAGGCATAGAGTGGGGAATGACCATAGTACATTGTAGGCCAATAATGCACACTGTTCCCACTTTCCCAACATATTTGTTGGTCTTGTCAAGTGGCATCGTACCAAGGCTGCCACTCGTAGGGGAAAATCCCTACAGTAGGGAATTTTAGCCAACCGTAGGGAGTGGGAAAATGACCTTCTGTGGGGGGAAAGTAGGAATTTTTGATGATTTGTAGGGTTTTTTGACAATTTTCAAAAATATTCTTAAATCCTCAAAGATTTTCTAAGAACTCCCATATATATTCGTTTGGGTAAATCCACTGTCCAAGTTGGTAACCATAACGCGCGCATGCTGCAGTATCGAGGTGCAACTTTCTCAATTAAAATAAATCACTTGCATTTACTAAGTTTATTCTATAGGGGAAAATGTACCTTCGTAGGGGAAAAGTGGATTTTTGTAGGGGAAAACATAGCTCCGTAGGGAAAAATTGGCCTATTGGGCGCAGGGGAAAAGTAGTGTCCGTATAGGGAAAATACGCATGCGGCGTAGGGGAAAATTATATTACAATTTATCCTGTAAATTGTTGCTACTTCCCTATCACTCCCGCCCTTCCTCGTTTTCTTTCGGGTTTTTTTTTCTGAGAAAAAAATATTTTGAAAACAGCTCAGTAAGTGACAGGTGGATGAGCGTAAAACTAAATGTGATCATTATTGTAACTAGCCTGCTACTTTTTGATACTAAAATTTACTCTTTTCTTCATGCGTACACATTTAGAACAGTTGAGGCTATCAAATTATACAGAGTGTATTTTAAAAAAGGAATTAATTTCAAGAGGGAAATATTTCCAACTATTTTTGTCATAGAGATTTATAAATATAATATCAACAAAGAGCAACGTTTTCTCTTTCAAATAATACCTGACTCTCATTACCAATGTTATCGATGATCAAATACATTGCTCTTAAAGAGAACAATGTTAAATCAAACTTTTTGCAAGTTTTGATGAAGGGATGAAAGATTGAAGACACCGACTGGGTTCACATTGAGAGATAAGAGGTAATTTCACATTTAATGCAAAAAGTTTGATGGACGTTGTTCTCTTCAAGAGTAATGTACTCGGTCATGCAATGTTTATTTGTTTGTTTGTATTTATTTCCGATAACTCATAAGAACAAAACAAAATAATACATATATATATAATACAGATAACAAAATATATAATTACACAAATATAGAATAATATACATAATCCGGAGGATTACCCGAATTCAGCAGTATTGAAATAATACTGCTGTTCTTCCTCGGTTCCTGGCATGTACAATGTAACAATCGATTTAATTATTAGTGCACTAGATACGATAAAAATTACAATTACAATTACAATTACAATTACAATTACAACAGCTGAACCCCCACCTTCCCCCCCCCCAACCCCTTAACAAAATTCCCAAGGGGTTTGTTTCTTTAACGTTTAATCAGAAATATGAATATATCTAAATAGACGAGTTCATTCAAAATAATCATTTAATAATTTTTGAAAGGATCTTACAGTTGCGGTATTACGGATTTCATTGGGTAAAGTATTATAAATCGATGTCCCCCGTAGAAAAATGTGCTTTTACAATTATTGGTTTTAGGTTTTGGTAGATCAAGATTTTGGTTCGAACGTAGAGCATAGTAGGACCTCCTTATCGTTATGTTTTCAGTCATACAGCATGTCTCAAAAATAATTGTGCAAGTCAAAAGCGCCCTCTTTAGTAATGAGAAAAACATTTTTGTGACGTCATGCTTACATTACCATCAAGGGCATAGTCTTGGCTTTCAAATGCCGTTTGTTCTACCGTTGGTGTTAAAATTTAACACCCCAGTGTTTGCAGTGTGGGTCGCCAGTTAATTTTCGAATTACCTCAGTA
>JZLH01S0600525.1:27521-38340 GCA_001188425.1 Eucidaris tribuloides
GTAAAACAAACAAAAATCTGCAGTAGGCCTGCATTATTGCATATCACAAATTCAATGGATTTTAGCCACTGTATGGTGTGTGAATATTTGATTTGATTTATTTTTATCCACTTCCACATTTCGGGATGTTATTGAGCTGAACAACTTTCCTGAAGTGGTGGCGTGAAGACCATTTCTTCCTTTTTCGACCTCAAATTTATTTCCGTTTGGATTGAAAAGCTTCATCTGTGCACTTCCTGTAGCAAACTAAAAACTGAGTCCTGCCTGGAGATACGGTAATTTTGGTTCATATCAGCATACATGGATGTCTCAATCTTTATTAGCCAGAGTTGACAGATTAAAACGAGTGTTTAAATCGTTTAAAATCCCAAGAAGTTCATTATGAGAAAGTGGTCTTGTGAGTAATCATGTTATAAACATGGTGGAAAAAATTGTGAAGAAATATTGGTTGGGTTTCTTTCTAGTTTTTGTTTGAAAAGAATAACAATAAAAAAAAATCAGAGACTGTGTTAGAAATGACGGATTGGTCTAAAATCTTGTCAAATCTACTCCTTTTCTCACTTTTGGCCACGAGATGTACATTGATAATTTCAAAAAAGAAAAAAATTCATTTAAATGAAAAATACAAATGCTGGAGTAATCCACCTTTTGAAGGTGAAGTACAACTCGGAATGATAGCAACCTTATACCCCTTTTATAGTGCGCGCCGACTTTACCCCGCTTTAGCTTTAGCACGGGGGTAAGTTGTTTTATACTGCCTTTTTCGACCACCCATGATGAGAGCGAGACCGGACTAGTTGCAGTGGTAACCTATTGCCCCATCTTAGCTGTGCTTCCCGCGAGCGCCCCATCTCAGCTGTGCGCCATACATGTAGCACATTTCCGGTTCATGGGTCACTGATTTAGTCCGCACTAAAATCGAGAAACGTTTTATACTGACGTTAGCTCGGGCCTGATGTGGACCTGATGCGGACCTGATCCACCTCCCAGCCCGCACTAACTTTAGCTCGGGCTAAATATTTTCGACCTTTTATTGTGAGAGTTACCCCGCATCAGGTCCGGACCAAATGCGGGGTAACATTCACTATAAAAGGGGTATTAGAATCCCATTTTTCAACAAGTTTACGTGATCACAATAGTAGAAACAGATACTTGGTGAACACTCTCACCTTTGGATGTTTCAGCTTCTTTCAAGGAGTCCAAAATAAGTCAAGTGAAATCTGAATTTCATCCATGATACGATATACATGTACCTGTGTCATAAAACTATCCTTATGAGGATTTAATGCAAAATTGTATTGATCACTGGCCATTGTGCATAAAATCCAGTTTGATTATGTCAATTCTTGCCATATTTGGGCAAATAGAGATCTACTGAATTGTACATAACACAATCAGTATTTAAACTTTAAAGTACAGTCAGCGCGGTTTGTTGACATTTTAAAGTCGATACTGACCGGCTGAGGAGCTGTTTTCCCCTTTGATACATACTTTGCAATTGACTTTATTCCCTGGGTCCAAGGTTCACATTGACATATTTAGAAGTTTGCTAGACAATTTGTTGATGCGTGGGTATGAGTCCGGTACAGGTGGTATCTTACACGTAGATCTACTTACAATACAGTACAAGTTGTACTTGACGAAGGTATAAATTGGCTGCACATTTACCAACAGACTCTCGCTATAAACTCAAGCAAAATCAACACAGTAAATAGGCGGAAGCAGGTTTGGGAGCACGTTATTGGTTTTGACTTTTGATGGCTGATTTCAGCGCACTGGTAGCATTAGCATTGCACAGGATCTATTCATCCGTAATTAGGCTGAAGTATTCGACCATAATAGCCTCACAGTCAGTTTGACGCACTCGTCCTATCCCATCTTATCATTGAGTAAGTATTCACTCACTAGGTAGATTGGCCGGCTGTAAGGCTCATTTCCTTTTTGAAATGTTGACTAGCTTGCTAGGAATTCTATGAGTAGGTAAATGGATTCCACAGTTATATCAAGTGAAATGAAAATATTGGCAGGAAACCATAGCTTCTGATATCTTTCATCATCAAGTTTGGTGAGTGTACATTTTAATTCTTTCTCGCAAGTCAATTCAGAATGGTTAATTGAAATCAAGACAGAGTGTGCTCGTAATTTCTGTAGGATTTACTTTGCTTTTCTTAGGTTTGTATGTTGTTAACCTTGTATTTTATTTTCAAGTCTCATTGTGCATGTATGTAGCTGTAGAAACTGTTCATATGAGCATACGTAATCAGTCTTAGAGTCTCTAGAATATTACATATAAAATCCACACATGAAGTTCATGAAAAATGTAGGTAGGGACAGTGATTTTCCGTTTTCCGGTAAATCGAAACAGAAAATCTGCGTCGGTTGTTTGTTTTTTTCAGGTTAAAATTCATGTAATTTTTTGCAAAACGGAATTCATGTTTTTGCTGTGTACATTTTCTATGACGAAATGGAATTTCCATATTTAGATCAAGTTGAAACGGAATTACAGGTTTTCAGAAACGGAAAATCACTGTCTCTATGTAGGGCCTACATACGTGCATGAATGATGATAATGATCTCTCAAAGTTTCAATGATTAACATGATTAGTGACTTACATGTAGTGTTAACCTATGCTGTATTGTAAAACAGTACAAGAACAAATTTCATACATTGTGGAAGGATACATAATATTTGCTTTGGCCAAATAAAGTGATTTTTTTTTGGTACTCTACTTTTTTTTTACTGTCCACCAATTCTCCCATTACAAACTATATTTCTGTGTTGTTATTTGATGATGAATGTAGGAAAGCAGGCATATACTTAATTTTTGTTCAATATCGTGTGAAAATGTTATTGCAGGTTAGGACTTTAAAAGACTGTTCAAGAAACTTAAAAACATTCATGAACATACTCGTCTGAGTAAAAGTATATTGTAATGTGTGTGCTCATGTGTGATGTTTTTAACATATTAGCAAGGGGATGTACAGATTCCAATTAAATTGATCCACTTGAAATATACTTGTATCAAGTTGTATGAGCTGCCATACATGAACTGAAATCACTTTCAATCCTTTACTTCAACTCCTCTTACAATCTTTTACCATCTATCCTCTGATGAGAGCTGTATATTTCCTGATTGACTCTCACTTCGGCTATAAAAAGATCATCAAGTCTGGCATTCCATTGAAAAATCACTCAATTTGGTAATCCATGTGGGCTTTGGGAGGTACACATCATGTAGTGTGTAGGATCATCATTGGCATTTTTTTAAAAGCTCAATGTGTATCATCATCTCTTTGCAGTGATCAATGACATGATATGAAAAGATAGATACAGATTGAAATTATAATGAATTTGAAAGAAGATATGAAAGGAAGAGTAGAAGATGAAGAAGGAGAAGATGAAGAAGGAGAATGAGAAGATGGAGAAGGAGGAGAAAAAGTTCATAGAAAATGAAGAAAAACAAGATGGCCAAGGAGAAGAAAACAAAGATCGTAAAAAGTAAACAAAGAAGAAGAAGGAGAAGAAGAAAAGAAAAAGCAAAAGTAGATCACCATATGGCATACATGTAAAATTTTTATCTTTTCAGTTTTCATATGTGCATGACTTCTGTAACAACAATTTATTTGAATAAAACATTCAACTGAAACCAAAATACCCTTCAGTGTCTTTTCAAAACTAAAGCCCTTGTACAAATTTGGAAGATGGTTGAAAATTTTGCATCAAAATAAAATACACACAAGAGGGATATTTTGATTTGTACTTTGAAAGAACATGCCTGGATACATGTACATCTTGCAATCAGCTGATTTCTATTAAAGTCATCATATAACAATATTTCCATTAAAAAAATGTGAGCTACATGATTACCCATGCTATGTAGGTGTGTCTTTGATAAGGTCAAAAAATGAAGCCCTAACAAAATTACAGTTCAAAATGATCATGGAAGAGTAAAAAATCATTGAGAGACCATCCCAGTTTCCCCCCATAGACTGCTGTGTTGCAGAATTTCCATCGGCCGAGAATAATCAATGTGCCAATTTTTATCTGGTCATGTATATTTCACAAATGACAGTATAACTGTCCGACCTTTTGTGTTTTAGGGTGTTTATTTGTCCATTCAAACACTGTCAGATATGTCAGATAGCAGAGTTTGACAATTTTTTTAACGGGTCTTCCACAATGTTGTATAATGTAAATCAGGTGGGCTGTACCCCTGTACAGCAGAACCAAGGAGATGTGTGGCGGAACTACATGTACATGTAGTCCTACATGCACATACCAGCACTACAATTGTCTGTACATAGACCTACATTTACTGTATTGTACATGTACCTGTACTTGAGTTCCTCCACCTATTTTCCCAGACTTTACTTTCTAGCTGTGTTTACCCTTCTAGAGACTCCTATTGTCCTGGGGAACCTCTGGGCCTTTTGTCAAGAGGACTGGGGTTTATTTTGTCAAAAGATTTGGGTTGCAGGGTAGTGTTTTCCCCATGTGACTGGGAGTTAAATAATCATGGCATTTTGGATAAGGACATCTGAACTGCAGTGTGTATACTGGTACAGTGGAAATGAGTTGGTGGAAAGTTTAGCCCAACTTTGAAGGCCTTGAGGAACTCGGGTGAGGAAGGGAGATTGTCGTAGTCCCTTGTATTTTGCTTGTATCTGCTGTGTAGTCCCTTGTATTTTGCTTGTATCTGCTGTGAAAGTACAGAACTGGACCGGGAGGCAGGAAAGGTTAGTGGCATTGCATTGTGTTGTTATTTTGATCAGCTGGCTTCTGGTGTGCTACAAGTGTTCTTTTGCTGTAATAATAAACATTTGCATTGTTAAAATATTCCCTTTACCAGAGTAAAGTAAAGTAAAGTAAAGTAAAGTGTAGGCCAATGATATAACCCAAGGGTCCAAAGGCGTGAGATCACATAGAAATGCATGCAAAACGAAACAAAATATTGGTGTGAGAAAGGGCCAAAATGCGTGAGTCTCATGCTCATAATTGCATGAGAGTTGGCAGCCCTGCTTTACTTTAGAATCAGTGAAAGCCTATTTTTTTTTGGACATGGTGAATGTGTTTGTTTCTAACAGTATTGTGACTTTAGAATAATCTGCATAATCATCTAATGCTCTGAAATACTTCTATTTTTGAAAAATTGAGGTGTATCCCCCAACATGTTTTGCCATATAATATGAATCTAGCTTACTTTGCTGCTACATGTACTTTAATTTATAAATCAAAACACAGTTATTCTACACAATTTTTCAGTAGTTTTGTTTTCTTCCATTTGGCATAGCTACTTATGACAATACCCTACTTCATAAAAGATTTTGCGTGATCTACCAAAAATATGAAGAGGCTAATATAAACATGTACATGTAAGCCCTTTTAGTGTGTTACTGTTTTGCAACTCCACTTGTGACATTTGTACACATTGCCCTCTAGCTTATTTGCTTTGTCTCAATTTTGTGTATTCATGTAACTGTAAAGTACAGTCTGTTTCCACTTTTCTAGGAAGTGACAACAGTGTGTAATAATAGAATTGCCTGTCATGAGTTTAATTATTTAATCTCATTCACTCAGAACTCTGCTATATGCCCTCCAAGGACTTGTGTAATAGGCCTACATGTTGTCATAAATTGCACAGGCCTTCTCCATTACATTGAGAGAATATTATCTTCATCACATCACAAAGCGATGTTAAAGGCACTGCATAACAATGTTTCCAGTTTAAAAAATCTGAGCTACATAATTCCCCATGCTACTAGTGTCTTTGATACAGTCTAAAAATGAAGCCCTGAAAAAATTGCAGTGTAAAACAATCATTAAGTGCTTTAAAAAAGTGAAAATCATTGAGAGACCATTCCAGCTTTTCTCCATAGACTGCTGTGTTGCAGAATTTCCTATCGCCCGATATAAAATTAATGTGCCAATTTGTATCTGCACATATACTAGTGACAGCATAACTGTCCAAACTTTTGTGTTCTAGGGTGTTTATTTGTCCATTCAAACACTGTCAGATATGTCAGATAGCAAAGTTTGAATATTTTTTAAATGGGTCTTCCACAGTGTTAAATAGTGTCTTTAAAGGGAACCTTCAGGTTTTGGTATCATTCCAAAATGCTTCAAAAAATAACTAAGAGTTCAAACATTTAGGCCTGTACTTGTGAGGAAATGTTTATTTGAAGAGGGAACTGTGAGTATGTGCCAGATATTTACCATCACCATTTACAAATGGAACCCATAAAGCTACATTACACCACTATTACTCATTATCTGATAGGGCATGTCTAACAAAGAGGAACTTTTACACCAGAAAACTAGGACAGTGTTAGTACGAGACATCTTGATTTAAAAATATTTCAACCCCAATTTACGCTTGCTTTCATTCATTATAAACCATGCTTCCTCTGAAATAGTTATAGAAAATAGGGGAATGAATGTTCGAATACTGCAAAATAAACAAGCTTGATTATTAGCCCGCTTGAGACTAAAAACAAGATATTTCAGGCTGGGGTCGATATGGAGAACGTGTGTTATACTGAAATCAAATTGTCCAAGTAGTAAGTTGAAAATAGAGAAATATTACAATAAGTTTCCCTGTGTTTGAGTGTAGGCCTACTGACTACAGATGTACATCATACTTAAAGGCAGGGGATCTCTTTTGCATGCCTAAAAATGAATATTGTGTAAATACAATGGCATTTAGAAGAAAATGCCATCTGCTTTAGCAAAATATAGGAGCTAGTGGAATTATAGTGACCGTTAGACTCAGATTTGAATTTTTTCTCGCAAGAAACAAAATCTTACCATACTGTAGAACGTACACTAAACGGCTATAGTTTTTCTTTTGCATTTTTCAAATTCTAGGCAATCACTGACCCCCAGATTTCACAGACATGCCCTACATCAGTAGCTTAAGGGTATGGGTTATCTTTTTCTGGTCTGCGGAGATGTTTGCAAATGAGATCCACTGCCTTTAAGTGTATCATTGTATCATCACTAGAAATTTCTGAACATTTGCTTTGCCCAGCATGCACAGTACATATTTTATGACTACTTCTTACTGATTATGTACATGATGTCATAGAAATAAAAATAATAAATATAAATAGATTCTGCACTGAAATTCAGACTCAACAGGAGACCTTTAAAATCCATTACATGATGATACACTCACAACTAGTCTAGCTTCCAGACATTTAGACTAACCCATTTAATATTGATATTAAAAGGAATCTACTATCCTCAGTCAACTGCTTTGACCAAGACTAGTATCTTGATTTACTTGACTAAAGGCAGAGTGAGTGTACTCTGGAGGTAGAAAAAGTCAAAGAGTGAGTGCACTCTGGAGGTAGAAAAAGTCGGAGAGTGAGTGCACTCTGGAGGTAGGAAAAGTGTAGCATGGTTTGGAACCGAGACTAACTCAGAACCAGCCCTGATACTCCGTATATATCATCTTGTCAATATCATTCCATGGAATGCCAGATCTTGAAGTCATAGAGGGGGATTTATTAGAGAGGTATATTCCTGCCAACAAATTGATGAATCATATTGATGTTGTGTTAACCTTTTGGATGCTGGAAGTACTCTTGTGTGGGATTTCCTGCTCAGCGGTTCTCCGAAAAACAAAGCAATGTCATCGATCACCAACAAAGTTCACTGTAGCATGCACAAGAGGGTGACTACTGACTAGAGTCGATCAATTAATTTATTGAGTGATGTACATGTACACTCTACACATCGTTTCTCAAAAATTCACGGACTGCTAATTGACTGTAAGTACCTAGAACCATTTTTGATCTTTAGTTTTGAGATATTTATTTCATTCACAGCATTTGGATTATCATAATTATGTGTGATGAAGAAACATATCAAAATTGATCACTTTTAATAGTATTGTAAGGATACAATGTATGTTGGTACATGATGTGTTTTTGATGACAGTTTTATCATAATCAAACTAAATATTTGATCAGTATTGAGCAGTGGCGGTGAAATAGAAATGATGTCATCATGACATGAATACTGCACGAGCACAAAATTGAAATGGAGTAACAACGTATAATTTAAAAGCATATTAAGAGCTCTAAAAGATTGCTTGAGGGCTAATGTACATGCATACTCCCATTCCCCCAAACCATCTGTTTCATTATACATGTAGGTACCATTTTAGCATTTTCATAGAAAAGATTTTGTAACTAAATCCTCTTGCACGACTGTGGTCACATTTCACATTTAATCTGTGTTAGGAGGACAAATTGACGAATGATGTCCTTGTTGATAATCTGGGAAAAAAATGATATGACGCAAGCAAGGTAACACTGTGTGTACATGTACTGACATGCAGGGAAAAAAATGAAAGAAATGGCAAAGGAGCCCCCCGAAAAGAAATTTTAATTTTTTCCTGCTGACATGTACATAAATGATGTACACATGGGATGATGTGTACACAGTAATTGTCAGAAAGATTGATAATTTTCATCATTTTCACTCCGGCCTTGATAAAGATTAGCTTTGTTTTGAGATTGGGGTTCTAAACTACAGTCTACAGTGTATGAAAATTTTAAGGAAATTACTTTATACCCAATGTATGTTGTACAGTGTAGAATATCTTTTTCGTACATCATTTTATGCTTCTGGCCTTCACTGTAAGACATATATTTAATAAATTTTGCCTGCAAGCAGTTGTGTCTCTTTTCACCCCTAGCCACGTAACTATTACCAATCATGCAATATTGCTTGAGGTCTAGCCTTCTTACAAGGCTTGTTTGTGTAATCCATTTATTGAATATTGTTGGTGCATAGAGCTTCTTTGGGCTGATTATGTAGACTACTACATGTATGTATACATGTATGTACTACACACATACAAAAAAAAAATGACAATATTCACATCCATGTACATTTCCAAATTCTGTGATTTGCATTTTAATCATGTTTTGTGCACTCCTACATGTACATGTAGTAGCAGTTTGGGTATGCGTTTGATTACATGTTAATGTACATGGAGCCAGTACTAATTTGTCTGATATTGATCAATGTGACAATCAATACTAGTATGAATTGAACTGCAGAGTGCACATGCTTTGGAACTCAGAAACTTGTCTAGAAACATTATCATTCTCAGTAGAATAAGACTGATTTTGTATGATATGCTGCCAGGTTTGAAAAGAAAGGGCTATGTTAAAATTACTAGTATCCAAAACCATGAAGAATTTTAGGGTATTGTGAATTTGGACCAGAAATTCTCCTAAACATTCTTGTAGGCCCATATTCATTTGGTGCAAAACATAATTTTCAAGATGAGATCCATTGTTATAATTTGAAGCTAAACTAATTCAGTATAGTTTGCAATGCTTGGTAACTGATCTTTTCTTACTATAATTCAACATTTCAAGTATAGTATACAAAATAGTCAATTGAAAAATGCCATCTTAAAGTAATAGGCCAACATTGTGGAGCTTCAAATTAAAATAACTGTCAAACTTTGCTATCTGAGCTACATAGTAGTGTTTGAATGGACAAGTAAACTCACTAGAATACAAAAGTTTGGAAATGTATGCTGCCACTGGCAAGATATGAATGAATAAACAATTAGTACTTGGGGCAAGTAGAAAATAGCCTAGATCCACACACATTAAGTTTATGGGAGGAAATGGGCAGGTGAATCTGGTCAACTTACAATTTTCACTTTTAAAGCACTAAATAATCATTTTGAAATGCAATTTTTTCAGGGCTTATTTTTAGACCTTATCATAGACACTTGGAGCATGGAGGATTATGTAGTATGTAGCTCACCAATTTTTTTTTTAACTGTGGTACTGTAAATGTTAGCCAGTGGTTTTAAAAGATAAATGGTTTTGTAAAATACAGTACATTTGTAGCACTAATTTATTCTCTACATGTACTACATGCTTGCAGCTACCATTTTTTTTTTCAGTCAGCTGATTATTCAGAAAATTAGTAGACAGGAAAATTGCTTAATCGTTAGGGTGATAAAAAATCTGACTTGACCTCAGCGAGGATGACAAGAATCTGGTAAACATCCGTTCACTCCCACTGGCCCATCTGCATGCATCATGCGTCCCTGACTATATGCAGGGGATCACATTTAAAAGCTAATGGCATGATTTGGAACAAGAAACAAATTGTTTTGGACATTTACCAATGTATACACTACCTGGAGTGTGTGAATCTTGGCTGGAAGGATTTGTCTTGAAATTATTTACTCATAGAGAATCAAGCACAAACATACCAGTATTGAATTTCTCTTATGCCCTGATAGAAATTGATCCCATAGAAAGCTACACAAAGATTTGCTTGTCACAATGGATACTGATGGTAGTTCTTTTAAAATGAGTCAATATTCGATCACAACATTTTCACAGCAGAATCTGTGATATGTTCTTATTATGTATTCAAAATTGTCCATGTTACAGACATACAAAAGCTGTCCATTTGTTTAGAATTCACTAACCAATAATATATCATATTTTTATCATTAAAAAATGTTCATATCTAGATGATATACCGGACATGTACCATCCTCTAGTATTGATAAGAGTAGGATGTATGAGTTTAGATTTATGCTTTAATAAATCTTTTAAGGTAAATAGCACCTCACTGGCACTTCTACATCCCTGACTCCATGCAGGTGATCAAAGATTTATGGAAGCATTTTCTAAACTCATATATCACACCATGTACAGGATGGGACAGTATATATTATCTCCAATGTGAACGACATTTATTATATTACAAATATGATACATTATTGGCTAGGTAACTTCCTCCACAAAACAGACAGCTTTTGTGTGTCAT
>JZLH01S0600525.1:52180-76011 GCA_001188425.1 Eucidaris tribuloides
TATTTTGATTTGAAAATTTATTTTTATAACGACAAAAAGAAAATTATGTGTTTCTCAAATTAGATTCATATTCAACCCACCAACAAGAGTGGAACAACCCCGTATCATCAGCGAATAACAGCCGTGCCAATTTCGATCAAGATTCTCAATCGATAATTCTAGTTAAATGTCATTTAAAAATTCATACAAAATAAATATTCATTATGCCCTTGTTCTCCTAGAGCACCCTGCCCCCTTCCCCCCCGCCCGTTCATGAATAACTTTATCATTTTCTTCTATTAGCATTATTCATCTAGATGGGAGTAGATGGCCCACATCAAGATTAAAAAGGCAAACCACCAATATGGTGGTCTCGTTTGGAATGGGTTAACAGCAAGTATCTTAGTTTTGGTCGATCGGACAACTGTTTTGTCAATCGTTCACACTTCACAGAGTATTCTATCGTCACCCCAGACATCAGGGTACAACATCAAACCTACTGAAAATTGTTTATTGTGACAAATTATGATGTTTAAATTAAAGAAGAGCATCCAGCAGTATTCACAACCCCCGACATACATGTAATACATTTGCACAATTGCTAAAAACTGAGAGAGTTTCAGAGCGAACAATTTTCAGGGCTTTGAGAGATCATATAGGTATCTAAAAATCATAATTGCCAAAAATTTCATTTTTACCATGTACCAAAACTATGCTTGGCTTTAACTCCCTGTTATGCCTCGTCCATTATTCAGTGGAGATTATTGTGTGAGGAAGAGTACACTGCAAGTGTTATTATTCCTGTATTTTTGTTTGTGTAAGCCTGCTGGAATTACAGGACAGCTGATGTTTTCATTAATAATAATTGTAGCGATGGAAGAAGAAACATGGAAATAGTAAGAGATTGGGGTATACAGTACTTCATATACACTGTACATCATATACCTACTGTACTTCATACTCATAGTGAGTCCCCAAGCCAACTTGCAACACTATGCCACACAATCATACCAAATTCAACAAACACAACATCAATGTGTCTGCACTGTATGACTGTGGTGTGTTCATATCAATTTATATTTATTATATTTAGGTGTCCTTGTCTGTAATGATGTTTCTGTAGTATAATGAAGTGAGCTCTGCACATAATACATACATGTACTGTGCCATTTATTGTCCCAGTAGTATACATGTACATTTGATTACCAGATATTATCCATCCAAAAGTTGTTGAGGAAATGGCATGAATGATATTCTATCTGGTTTATAGGAAAAGGGGCATTGATTATTTTAGGGTTATAGGGATGAAAAATGATGCGAGATATGAAGATAAATCAGTCCTTCAGTCCTTCTCTCTACATTTACTTACATTGTGTTGTTTCATACATGTTTGTTTAGGAAGAAAGGTCTCGACTGTTAAAGTAACAGGCTAACATTGTGGAGCTTCAATTTAAAAAAATTGTCAAACTTTGATATCTGAGCTACATAGTAGTGTTCAAATGGACAAATAAACACCCTAGAATACAAAAGTTTGGAAAGTTACACTGCCAATGGCAAGTTATACATGAATAAACAATAAAACCCGGGGCGAGTTTTATTAACCTAGGTGTACACACAGTAAGTCTACGGGAGGAAATGGGCAAGTGAATCTGGTCAACTTACGATTTTCACTTTTTTAAAGCACTAAGTAATCATTTTGAAATACAATTTTTTCAGGGCTTCATTTTTAGACCTCATCAAAGACACTGGTAGCATGGGGAATCATGCGGCTCAGATTTTTTTAACTGTGGTAAATGTTAGCCAATACCTTTAAGGCAAAACTTCAGATCTTATACCACAGAGAAGAACAGTGTAGTACTTGTTTGATTCATATTGTGATGATCGGAGGGGTTAGGGATTGGAAGAATATAGTGTACTTGTTTTTCCAATGTTACAAAGTAGATCCTATAAAATGCAAGTACATGTACATGTATGTTATGACAGTGGTTAGCTGACTGCACAGTTAGTGTTTGCAGAAGTAAGTACATATGAAGGCCTTCATCATACAAACTACAAAACTACACTGTCAAAGTATATGTGTGTCATTGTATTGGTATAGCGATAAAAAGTGCCAATACAAAGTAATAAACTACAGACTTTGAACTCATGGGCTGTCCTGTTATTGTGGTCTCTTTAATATCTGAAATCAACAATACTATAAACTGATGTTTACTGAGCATTCCACAACATAAAACTCATTGTTAGAATCTATACAGGAATTCCTCACCATAAAGTCCAGTCAATAATGAGGCCAGTGGTTTCTGGTTTAGAGCATTGTGTGATACACTAATTATTTTCCCATATGCATCCACTAATTGTTATCGTGGAGAAATGAGAATATATTCTCAGCAAATGTCGTACATGGTACGTTTATTTTTCTCAAGGTATTTTTAATCCCGGATTTCCTCGTCTTTTTGCTGACTTCATTAGCCGAAATGAAAGTCGGCACACCGTTTACAGCGTAAAAACAATAACAGAGTAGCCACTTTATTGCTGAAACAGTCGTATCATGGTGTTTGTCCGATTGCTTGGACACGGATGCACGCCACCCTGGAAACGATTTAGGTTTGATAACGCCAATGGTCCGTGCCACCGTATCCTAGCAATGTACGACGTAGGAATGCCCAATTGCCTGTAACTGATTACCTGGGTCTGGCTCATGTGTGTGTTCTGTCTGAACTTTAAAGGCAGGGAATCTCATTTGCACCCCTTCCGCAGCACAGTAAATCATCATTCATGCCCTGAGGATATTCAAGAAGACATGTCTGTGAAATCTGAAGATCAGTAATTACGTAGAATTTGAAAAATGCATGGAAAACCAATTTGCCATTTACTTGTAGTGTATGTTTTATGCTGGGAATTTTTGTCAGTACAAGACAATGATTTAAATGAAATTCTAATGGTTATTGCACTAAACGTGAGTACACTGGTACCAACTACAGTGTATGCCCAAACCATCTCCCCCATAAATTCTTTATTTGTATACAGTCAAACCTGTCTTAAAGGCAAGGTTCACCCTGACATCAAGTTGGTTTTAATAAAAGCAGAATAATGACAAGAACATATTAGTAAAAGTTTGGCGAAAATCCACCAAAGAATAGCAAAGTTATGAAGGTTCAAAGTTTCAATTTTGTGACGTCACGTGCGAGCAGCTCCCTATATGTCATCTTATATAAATTCCATAAATTGCCATTTTTTTTAATGTTTCATGATAGTTGAATGTTTTTTTTTCACAGAAGCCTATACGAAATAAGGTTTCTGATAATATATTGAAATCTCAGGTAAACTTATTTTCAAATTTTTTAGAAAACGGCACTTTTATGGAATTTATATTACATGACATATAGGGAGGTGCTCGCATGTGACGTCACAAAATTGAAACTTTGAACCTTCATAACTCAGTTATTCTTTGGCGGATTTTCGCCAAACTTTTACTAATATGTTTCTATCATTATTCTGCTTTTATTAAAACCAACTTAGTGTCAGGGTTAACCTTGCCTTTAATAGTGACCACGTTTCTATGCTGAAATTATTCCACTGGAAACAAATTATGAGTTCAAAAACCTGTCTATGAAGTATAAAGGCCTCTGTTTTGTTTCCCTTTGGTGGTTGTTACGGACAGGGTTCACTGCATGAATTCATGTTATCAGAGCTGTATCAGCAATCACCTGCTTATAAAGACCGCTTGTCTAATGACCCCAACATCTGATGCCTTGGAGTTTTTGACATGTCTTTACATGTTACATATCATTTGTCCAGTGTCTCTTCTTTTGAGTGGCTGCTGCCTGGAGACAAAGTTGTTGGCCAATTTATCTAATTAGTTCTAAAATAAATGAATATCTATTGCACTGCACAATAAGTTTTCATGGCCACAAGGATATTTGAATATAATTCATCTGATTACGGTAGTCCAAATTTAATACACCAGACAGTCAGTTTCAGGATCGTGTCTGTCGGACTTCATCTGTGGGCCGTGCGTGCATGCACCTGTAAAATTTTCTGTTGATTTCAATCAACTCTGAAACGTACACGAGGTGTTTCTCGAACGAACCCAGACTGAAAACTTTGCTGTCGCATTCATTTACGTCATGGTTAGTCGGTTGTCGGTGATAGTTTTTGACAATGGCATAGGGGGCCGTCCATGACCCAGCTTTACCCATCAGATTAAGATCTCATTTTGGGGAGACGATGATGTCATCGCATATCAGTTGTTTTCACATCCCTCAATCCTGTGACACTGACAGTGCACTGACATGTGTTGGATCTCAACAACCAATACTGTTGATGGAACTTGACTTGATCGTGGCTGTGACACTTTACAGAGAAAAAAAAATCATCAATGTCAGTTGAAAAGGGGAAAAATAAACACTGTAGCAACACTTTATACACAATTAACGATATAAACACAAGTCTATGAGTCAAATTCTTTCTTGGAATGTAGTGTTGTTAAAGCTGTTAGAAGTTATCCCACTGTTTAATATTTGAAAGAATTTAAGAAAAAAATTGGAAATGAATACCTTGATAATGTACCCGCACTGGAATCTATTCAGAATCTCAATAAAGAGTTAATTTGTGTAGAGATGTTTAAAAAAATTTACTTTTACCCATATGTGTACTAATTTTTTCATCTGTCACACCACATTCATCTCTATGTCTTGCAGAAAAGTATCAAATACATGTGTATTTTATACATTTCTGCAAGACATTTTTGAGAATAGAATAGAATCATGGATGTTGCAGTTGAATTCACATGTAAACAAACTTTCCCTCCCCCCCCCCCAAAAAAAAGAATCAGATAGCACGGCAATCAGCATTATTAAATCTACAGTAGTATAAAATAATGTCATTAGGGGCAACATTGATATGAAAAGTTTTCCACGGTCCCATTGTTTAGGGGGCATGACCATGGACTGTGGATCAGAAGGTCGTGGGTTCAAATCCCAGAAGGTGGAGTTTTCCAGAGATGGCCCCATCGGCATGGTTCAAAGCATCACAAGTTCAATCAGAGGGTCTGACCCCATAAGCAGAGACTCTACATGTATTACTCACGTACACCAAAAGGAAGGCTCTTGTGCTGCTTTCTTTGGGAGCAATGCAAATTTGATTGAGCTTTTCCCCTGCTGCACGGAACATATTACATTTTGATGATGTTGTAAAGTCGGCAACGCGTACAGTGCGATAATTTCAGTCTCAGATACATCGCATCCTATAAATAGCTTTGCTGGAATTGATAAATCATGTGACATAGTTATACCTTCAAATACAGCACATCTCAACGACAGGCCTCCGGGCCTATAGTGATAACCATATTCATGTTTGGGATGGGTAATTTGGAGGTAGGGGATGATATGGCAGGGAGGTGTGATGATTAATAGACAGGGAAATACTTTTGTTCTTAGTTCTGTTTCTAATTTGCTCTAAAGCTGTCCTTTATTTACTTGACAAATATCACAGTGGGAGTAGGGGGAGGGAGCGGGAGCACAGATTTCAGTACAACACCTATTTAAGTGTTGCCTCCCCCCAGGGGGAAAAAAAACACGGGGGCGCTGTGCGATTTTGCCCCTCGAAATGGCAAAAGAGCTCCTGAAATGTGTAAAAGAGCCCCCTTTAATTGCCATAAGGTTCAATACAAAATAATATCTGAAAAGCACTGAAATAAAAAAAGTAGCTCTCGAAAAGAAAATTTTAATTTTTTCCCTGCCTCCCCCCAAATCAAAAGTCTTCATACCTACTCTTGTACTGCTCATGCTTCAGAACCATCTCATGTTTGCATAAATCATTAGTTGTTTAGAAGTCCATACCTTGACACCCATGGGATGCTAAACGAGTGTGAGGTTGAGTCGATTTGACGTTCCACATTCGTGGCACCTTTAGCATTCGGGGGCATTGACGTCACATGATTGTGCTATGGTAGTGACTGGAGGCAGTAATCATGTTGGTGGTTTATATCTTCATCAATCTTATTTTATTCTCAGCAGGAGGTGGTTGCACCCCAGGGGTGACCCCAGGGATGAGATTGGGTTCTTGATTGTTGTATCCTGGAACTGGGTGGATCCGACCAGCTAGGGGTGGGGTTGGGGGAGGGTAACTTGGGTAGGGGGTGGGGAACTGGGGGAATCCAGTGTTGCTACGGTACATGTATATGGGTGGGGAAATGGGGGGATGCATCATTGTCATACATGTAGGGGTAGGGGTGGGGGTGGGGTGGGGAACTGGGGGAATGCAGTACTGCTGTAGGGGTGGGGAACTGGGTGGTTGCGGTATTGCTCTTGGGGTGGGGGTGATGGGGTGGGGAACTGGAGGAATAAAAAAATGGTTACATTTAACCCGTTGGCTCCGAGATACTGAAAATCCCGTATAGTTAACACAAGGCACATCCGGTACCCGTAGCCAATGGGTTAAAAGATAACTATGGTATACAAAAGAGTGTAACTTGATTGATTTCAGTCAGTCATTGGGGGGGGGGGGGATGGAGACATGAGGGGGAGAGATGCTTCTCTGCATTTTGATGAATTTGAAACTTCATAAGTTGGGAGGTTATACATTTTATTTTACCTATCACTTTTAAAGATTGTGTCAGGGATGTGCAAGTCCATTACTTCCCTTCATTATCAATACCAAATGGTAGTTTAGTACAAATGGTGTGTTGAAAGTAGTGAGATTCATACATGTACATCATGAATTTGTTGTTGTATGAGAAAAACTAATAACGACATGTTACCAGAATGTTGTTCTTTCTGTGAGTTTCAATTTTGCTCAAACTGTGAATCGCGGTTACTGTGCACCGTAGCAAGACCAGCGCAGCCCTCTGATTGGTTAACGGCTATCCCCTGCGCGACCTTTGGCTAACGGCTGATCGGACCATTTTGGAACGGATGAAGTTTAACCGTCCAGATTTTCACCAAAACTCAATAAATTTTACCCCAAGTCTCTATGAGAGGTGTTTATTTATATTAATCTTCACATTGGATATGATTTCAGCTGATTTGATTCATATAGATGTTTTTTGACGTGCAAATCAATGACACAATCTTTAACAGATCTTAATTGAATAAAAATTATCAGATTTCCCCATAATTTCTCTGTTTATGCCCTTTTTTTCTCTGTTGATTCATTTCACTCTTTTTGAAATTCCTATTTCTTGCTATCTTTCTTTAATTGTTCAGTTTTCATCTTCCTTTTATTGTGGTTCAGTGCGAAATGAAATGAAAGGGTGTTGAAGACGATGGGGCTGTTCCACGTAAAAATGATATAAAATGCCCTTGCATGCACAGACCTGTTGATGATGCTCTATTTACTGGGGGAAGAACTATACACATAAAGATTTTTGTGATTCCTTCACTATTTAATGTTTTCTTCGAAATTTTTCTGTTCTTTTACTACCAGGTTCTGATCATCGGTGCAGGACCATGCGGTCTCCGCACCGCCATCGAGTGCGCCATGTTGGGGGCAAAGGTCATCATCGTGGAGAAACGACGTAGCTTCTCCCGGAACAACGTTCTCCACCTGTGGCCCTTCATCATCACCGATCTCAAGAATCTGGGCGCCAAGAAGTTTTTCGGCAAATTCTGCGCTGGAGCCATCGACCACATTAGTAAGAAATAATGGAACATTTTAGAATGTATTATGGTGAAATGTAGAACACTATTGTGAATTAGAATAAATTTTAGACAGGTCCACACATTACCAATTGTTTAGGAATACTGATTAAAGCTCAGTGACATGATTGGGAGAAATAAAAAATGTCTTTAGAACCAAACTGGTTGAAAGATAAACCAAATGTACACTAGCTGTTGTGGATCTCCTGGCTGGAAGGATTTGTCTTGAATTTGTTTATGGAGAATCAAGCATGAACAGGCCAGCAGTTTAATTTTATCGGGGCATGATAGATTTAAGCCCCATAGAAGGCTACACTACAAATTTGTCTCTAACAAGTCATACTGAAGGACATTATTTCAAAATGAGTCAACTTTTGACTACAAAATTTTCACAGTAGAATCCCTGCATAGTTTACTTGATTCTAAAATAGTTTTTATTCCAAGTTGGGGGACTAAACCCTAATCATCGTGCATTTACCTTTAAGGCTGAGTCAAACTTTTATTACAATGGAACTATCATTCAAGGCAAGAAATGTGATAAAGTGCATGGCTTCCTGTAAATGAAAGTATGGCCCCCCCCAAAAAAAAAAAATAATAATAAAAATAAATAAATAAATAAAAATAAATAAATAAAAATAAATAAATAAAAGAAGAAAGAAAGAAAGAAAGAAGAAAGAAAAAAGAAAGAAAGAAAGAAAGAAAGAAGAAGAAAGAAAGAAAGAAAGAAAAAAGAAAAGAAATACAAATATTGAACACATGGAAATAACAGTAACAAGTGATTTTAGAATATCAATTAGAAATTAAAGATGTGATCATGATACTTTTTTAATTTCATTCACTGAATGAATGTTAATTTATGTTTTCTTGTTTTCATCTGACATAAAAGCTAAAATGATTTTTGTGATTGTTGTTGTTTCAGTGGATTATTGTAGTTTTCTGTGGTGGATGTAAGAATGCATAATTAATCCTTTTGAGTACTTGATGACGTAAAATATGTGTTACGAAATATACTAAATATACTCAACATATGATCACCACGCCGTACCCCGGGGTACCGTTGTGCCCCGGGGACGCGTTGTACTTGTGTGCAAAAATGTATTTTTCTTCAGTTATGTTCACTGAAATCAGTGTTTATGATACAGAACCCTTGCGTAAGTGCGCTACAAAAAGGCATAAACTTGCGAAAAATGGTTAAAAATGAAGCTAAATTTGTAATTCTAAACACTTATGACATAACTTTTACATAATTTTGTACGCCCAGGGTACAAGTGTTTTAAAAAATAAAATAAATAATTCAACAACAAAATGGCGGATTTTAACTTGGTACCCCAGGGTACCAAATACTGCATAATATTACACCATAACTAATTATATACTAAACATATATTTAACGTCTACTAAACATATACTAAATATATAGTAAATATACTAAATAATATCATACACAAACACAGCAACTTGGAACAGAATGACAGCAAATAGAAGTGAATGGAAGCTGATTGAGGAGGGCTTCATCCAACAATGGTTGAACAATGCCTGATGATGATGATGATGAAATATACTAAATGAATGAACAGTTAATCCTTCAGGTCTGTATAGATTATTCCCCTGCTCTGCCGTCCCTTCACAGAAACTGGATGGAGCTAACTGTTTGTATAATGATTACTTTCAGGTATTCGTCAATTGCAAGTTATCCTGTTGAAAGTGGCTCTGCTGTTCGGCGTTGAAATCCATACCAATGTATCCTTTGATGACCTGGAACATCCTCCGGAAGACCAGGATCACGAAAGTAAGTCTACCACAGGAACAGAATGAAGTACTGAATGAGTTTGAGTTGAAATGGTACCACCATTCCAAAATATAGTCTGGATGTGTGAAAGATAAAAGTTACACTGTAAGTGCATTGCAGAAAAATTTACATAGACCCATCTACAATTAATAGTGTGTTTGGATTGAGTACTATTTCCCCAGGAACCTTCCACATTGAGTTATAAAGAATGCTTGGTTTGGTAAAGTCTTGCATCAAGTTTTCAAATATTAGAATAATTATAAGAATTCAAGCTCTCCAAAAAATATTACTGATATCAGGAGTTTCTACAGTTGTTTGGGGGAATGGCTGCAACAATCTCTTTATTAAAACAAAATAAAATAATGAAATAGGATACAAATGGAAATAATAGATAAACATCACTGATACAATATCATTAGCCATAGTGCTGCCACCAGTATCTTCAGTTGGAGGTGGGGGTGGGGAGGAGGACAAGTAGGGCCAATCATATTTTTTATGGGGAGGGGGGTGAGCAGACGGAAGTTGATTATAGAAGATGACTCCTTCCTAGCTATGGTGGTTTTTGACGCATGACTTTAAAGCATTACCTCACCATTAAAAACATGTTATTTTTTTGTTGGGGGGGGGGGGGGTAGGGAGGCAAGGGACATATTTGTTGGGGGGCGTCCCAAGCCTGCACTATTTAGTAGAGTTACTGATAGTATTGCCAAGGTTTTGTATATCTGATTTGTGAAATGATTGTTGTTTCATGATGTGTGTGTGTGTGTGTATGTATTCACAATCAGTCCCATTCTCATTAGCAATTCAAAGAATGTGTCGGTGGATGTAGACATCAGTCAGCTCATTTTCAACCAGCCAAGTCAGGTAATTGATTCCAAGTTGTCAACTTCACTTCGGTGTGCAGTCCGACAGAAAATGTCATCTGAAATTCGTGGAAAAGTGACAGAGTCAATTATCTGATCTAGATTGGAGGTTGTCCATTCTTTTTCTCATTAATCTGAACTGTGATATAGACCATGCATGTATTGAATGTATAATTAATTTTGAGCTCGTTCGACCTCCCGCTGGTTACTTTTCATTGTTACATGCCCGTGCATCACTTGGATAACAAATACAATTAATTTACATTTTCATTCTTAGCACTTGCCAATGTGCTACACTCCATTTTGATCATTTGCAGTTTACATAATGGATTGGTGTATAAAGAATTACAAGAGATACATGTATAAACAGATATGTAAAGAGATATAATGAAAATAAAGAAATATAAAATGATATATAAAAATATAAATTTTAAGAGATAACAAGATTTAAAGAGGTATAAAGAGAATAAAGAGATATACAGAGGTACATGTATATAGAGATATAAAAGAAACAAAAGAGATATAATACACATAGAGTTATAAAGAGAAAGTAATCAGCGTAGGAAATATACTCAGGCTCAGGGCAGTAAAAGTAAAACACAGCCTCCATCCCTAAAAACCAAACACAATCAGAAAAGATCCCTAAGTTTGTTGGAAAGGTTTGGTGTACAACACATTTTGGTACCGTAAAAATAAGACTTGAAAGTAGTCCTTCAAAATCAGATTTCATTTCTAACTCTGAAAGTGATACAGGTTTTTATGCTGACTGGGAGTGAAGGGGTTAAGAAGAAGAGGTACGATACATGTAATGAAAGATATATTCAAGAAATTCACCCAGACACTCGCCATTTTTTAATCATTCTTAGATAGGCCCTACTACTGAAGACGTTCCCCACCATGTAAGGTTATCACATCTGTGACAAATCTCCAGGGATGGGTAATGATAATTTCCTATTGGTGCCATCTATATCTCTCTGACCCATATATAGATCTGTAGTCTAACTCACAGACCACAATTTGCTGATGCTGCCATATTCAACATGACTTATGTCAAAATTACTGATCTGATGATTACTAAGGCATGTTGTGACATGTTGACATGTTTCTGTGTATGTTGCCATAATAAAACAACACCAACAACAACAACACTGAAGTTAAAATGATGAACCCAAGATTTTTTATTCCTCAACCCCATTACCTCAGAGATTCTGAAAATCTCGTAGAGTTAACATGGCGTATCCGGTTGTCATAGCCAGGGGGTTAAACTTTTAATGTCATTCCTAGTATACATGTACTTTCTTACTGGCTCATTTAACATATTGTACCTTTATAAAACATGCATAAGGTGAAATGAAGCACATGGGCCAACAGTGCTGTAATTTAAGTCTGTGTGCAATGATCATTGATCAGCCCAAGTAATTGAAAGTTGGAAATTTTTTATGAAGATGATTCTATCAATGTGTCTACGTAGAAAATCATTGATAGCAACTTACTAAAAATTACAGTTTTTTTTTTTGTCTTTGACTTAACCATATTTTAACTGGGCTATTTCAGACCAGGTTTTTACTGGCCGCCGATCGCGCAATCGCCACGAAAATTTGCGTGCGCATAGAGCCGGATGTAAACTACACGACTGTATAGTAAAATTTTCAAAAAAATTATGTTTTCTATTTTTTAAGTAATTAATTATGCTAATAAGTGCATGAAATTTTGTTTTCGGCTATAACTCACTAAAAACAGCTAGTAGAATACTAATTTTTGGTGAAAATATTCAGTTTGACATTTCTAATAATTATCTACAAAAACATTTGCCGAATTGGAATTAATTTCTTGTGTATTTCATTGTTTTGTGAATTTCTTATGTATTTCTTTGTTTTTTCGACCTTTTGTTTTCTATTGTTTTTTTGATGAAATTTGTTGAGGACACTTTTGCAATTATAAACAGCATAAAATTCATTCATTTCAACCAGTAAAAGCAAAAATAATCATACATTTATGATTTATGGCTGAAAACACAATTTCCATTGATTTTGTACACAAAATCACGTTTTTGAGCAATTTTGGGGTTGACATGCATGTATGAAAATTCGCGCAGCGTCGTAGTGGTACGTCCGATTTTCGCGAAAACGGTCTCAAAAGATGCGCAAGACTTGAAAGTAAAAAGTCGGCGAGCGACGCGGTGAAAAAATTTTGCGCGGCGGCATGGTCGCGAAATTCGTCGAGGGGGGGGAGGTCAAATTGACACCCCCCCCAGTTAATATAGGGTTAAACTTTGTGAATGTACATATAGTTCGTCGGCTCACTGCAAAAAGGGGTAAACGCCCAAAAATAATACATTGGAGTTAACCCCTTTTTGCAGTGAGCCGACGAGTTTTAATATATCACACATGCTGCCTGTTAGTTCAGACGTCCTTTGTGTGTTCACGAGGACTATGGAACATCACTGATATAAAGTCTGGCTTTTAGACTAGTCGATGCTGAGGCGAGAAATTTGACTACGTTGTATCGTAGCGGTAGTTTCCTGGCTGTATGGAGACTTGAATTATCACGTCAGGGTGAGGGTGTGAAGGGGTGCTATCAAACGGATCTCACCCCTGCGTGACAAATAATCAGATGTACGACATATAATACGTCTGTAGATTTCAATCCAGCCCACTCAAGCCTATAATTGATTAGAGAATATAGTTACGATAGTCATTGTGTGTGTGTGTGTGTGTGTGTGCTATTTTTTCAGTATTGTTTGTGTGTGGATGTATGTATGTAGCAAAGAAATATGGGGATTTCAAGTTGGGTGTGGTGTACATTGTGATGTCATGTGATACAATCAATTAAATGTGATTAATTAGTGGGGATAATGAAAATGTAACATCCTTATTTCCAGTAAATTGTATTTCTGAATACATGTATATCTTTATAGTAGAGAAATATAAGTGTTTACCTTCTGACCACCAAGTGATGTGAGGATACATTTTAAGTGTAGGATATCGTGCTGCCAGGCAGGTGGAATCTGTGTTGCATGCTTATTGTTGCATTGGGCAGGGTAACTTACCCAGCAACTACAGTAATTCACTCTCCCCTTACCACACTCATCCCACAAAATCAAATCAAATTAAATCAAATCAAATCAAATCAAATCAAATCAAATCAAATGATTCTGATGTGTCATATAAAAGGTTAGATATGTCTTTTATTATGGTTGTCTTTTGTTAACTATTTTCATCTTGTATCCCCTCATTTTCTGTTTCTTCACAGAGATTGGTTGGAGAGCAAAGCTGAACCCCAGGGATCATCCGGTCTCAGAATTTGAGTTTGATGTCATTGTAGGGGCTGATGGCAGGAGAAACACACTCCATGGTAGGTACAACAGGTGGGGTGGGGTGTGGGTTGGGGTACGGGGAGGGGTTGTGTATGGGGTGAGGGTTAGGGTATTCAAGAAACTTCAGGGTCTATCCCATGAATTTGAGTTTGATGTCATTGTTGGTGCTGATGGCAGAAGAAACACACTCCATGGTAGGTACAACAGGTGGGGTGGGGTGTTAGAATGGGGCATGGGTTGGGGTAAGGGGAGGGGTTGTGTGTAGGGTGAGGGTTGGGGTATTGGAGAAACTTCAGGGCCTATCTCATGAATTTAAGTTTGACGTCATCATTGGCAGGAGAAACACACTTTATGATAAGTTACTGATGAATCCAAGTGGTGAAAGGTTGGGAGGGGAGGGGGGAGGGGCGGCACGAAACATGGAAAGGGAGCGTTTGCGATTGGGCTTGAGGAAAGAAAGTTCTTATTGATGTATGTGCTTGAGTTAGACAGTTAACAGTAATTGAGGGCCCGTAAATCTTGTAATAAATTGTATAAATAGTAACTAGCCATAAGCTGACAGTCCTCATGACCAATCAAAATCGAGCATCAAATGACAAGAGTGTGGTATTTTTGTACTGCTGATTGAATTACGTTCAGCATGACAAGGATAACTTCATGTAAGTTTTGGAAGTTCTTGAAGGTGGTTTTTAGAATCTGAAGAGAATACTCATTCTGTGAATTAGCGTATTATTTGCATTGGTGGTCTTCAAGGAGTAGATTTCCCCCATGGCACCTGCAGGATTAGTGACGTTCCTCTTCCACTCAGTTGTTGTGGGTGACACATGCACCATAGATTAACTCATTTGTAGCTGACACTGAGTGTACTTGGCAATGGTATACCTGGGTTGGTGGTGGGGGGGGGGGGGATCAGGGGTGGAGGCACTCTGGTATGTTGCTATAAAGAGTTTGCAACCATTTAATGAAGCAGAAACAAATTACACTATTGTATGTTACAATTACCCCCCCTCCCCTCCCAAATTAGGTCATTACGATCAGAATAAGGGAAGGGAAACAGGAACGAACTCCAAGTGTGGTATATTGCTAAAAGAGTTTGCAACCGTTTCATAAAACAAAATAAATCTTACAATGTAAAAGTTACAAATAATTACCCATATTAGACCAAGATAATCACATTGAACTGTTCCAAAAATCACAAATATTAATTAAATGGAATAATTTCCGAAACGGATATGTAATCTGGTCTTCCCTGCCCCCCCCCCAAAAAAAATACTTCATTATGTAACTGCTGTGTATTTTCATCATCATCATCATCATCAGATCACCCTCCCCCTCCCCAAAGTTCCACCTCATTACACTGTTACTGGTTCTTGGGTTCTGATACCTGTGAGTAAAGGGTGGATAACGGTGATCAATTCTGTCACTGATGGGATTAACTCCAGCATGTGTGGCTTAACAATGACAGTAGGATCTAGGACAGTGACTACCACAAGAAACCACTAATCCCTGGGATTAGGATTATGACAAACAACAATTAAGGTGGATTAGGCTCTGTTAATGCAAAGAATGTTTCATGGGGAAAGCCGGATCTGAGTATGAGTTTGAAATGAGATGTTAAATGATGCAAAGACACACACGCACAAAAAATATCACCTCAGCAATGGGAAAAAGGAAGGCATTTCTGATGTCTGTGTTACCATGGTTATCATAACCCTTGATCTTTGCGGTGCATACATTTTTACATACTGTAGTATTGGTTCTGAATGTAATATGTGTAATCCATATACATTACTTACCTGTGGTGTCCCTTCCATGAATGTTCTTTGGTTTTGCCTGGCCTTTTAAGAAAGTCAAGAAAATTATAGAAAATGTCTTGTGAAATTCTGTTTGGCCAAAACACTCACATCCACATGTACATGTACGACATACATGTATTCATGCACATACAAACATGCTTGCAGGAGGAGACACACACATATACACACACATACAGTTAAAAAGCAAACCTTTCTTTAATTCATGTACTGTGGGATCTTACAAAATTTGCATTATGTTAACCTTGAAACATTGTAAAACTTTTTTTAAAATCTATTTCAAGAAAATATTAAACAATAATGTATGTAACAGAAACTGGTTGTGCCATGTGTATAACTAAAACTAGAGGAATTACGGAATCTCAGATGCAAGGATCAAGTTTATATTCTAACTTGAAAAGTTGTCAAACCAAAGGTAGATCTTTAAAAATGTTTTATTATAATGGTAAAAATAATCTCTATAAACCTCTTTATGATTTACACCAGCCATCTAGATCAGTATAACAAATCATTTATTAAGATTTCAAGTCCAATCTGCTGGTCATAATAGCCATATGAAAATTATGAAATGAAAGGCCTTCCCACTTGGTTAGGGAAGTGGTTGTAAATTTTGCGTGTGTGTAAAGTGGTGTTGGTCTTTATTGTTCATAATCCTCTACAAATCATGGCTTCCTCTTTGGTTAGCAGTCTACCAGATATGTACTTGTATCGTCGGTTGTCCAACAGAAGGGTCCTAGCATATGTTGCCGGCAGAAGGGCCTTGACACGAAATTGTCTCCAACTTGAAAACCATTGGCTCCTTTTCACATGAAATCAAAGAAGTATGATATTAGATCCTTTTGTCAGTCTCTTAAATGCAAATATCAAATAAGGCAATATTTCTCAAATAAGAAAAACTTTACTGTTAAGGTCCTTCTGCGGGAACATATGCTAAGGCCCTTCTGCCGGACAACCAACAGTATATTTTGGCACTCTGTGGAACAGTGGTGTAGCTAGGATTTCTTCACTGAGGGGGCACTAGGGGTTCTTGCTTTTTGTGAGGGGGGGGGCATAGGAAAAAAAATGAGTTACACAACAGGTGTATAACCATGCATTTGTGGGCAGTAACAAGTAATCTCTAATAGATTCATATATTATTTACATCATGTGCAGTGTCTAGGTCAGGGCGTTTGAGGGATTACAGAATGACACATCATTAGGTTAAGGCGGTTTATCCCCCTGTTTAAATTATGACATCAAATTTATTGTATCAATCCCCAATTAGCAGGCCTTACCCTGGGGGGAAATGCAGGTCAAGAGAACTTAGATTCATGTATAGTACACTACACAGATATATGCCGGACATGTACATGTACATTGTGATATTCGCTCTTTAACTCTTAAAGGTAAATGACATGATTGGGGGTAGTCCTCAACTTGGGCTAAAACTACTCTAGAATCAAGTAAACTATGCAAGGATTATCCTGTGAAAATCTTGTAGACAAATGTTGACTCGTTCTAAAATAACTAATGTCAATTATCCCTCGTGGCAGGCAAACCTGCTGTGTGGCTCTCTATGGGTCTTATTTTTATCGTGCCCTGATAAAATTAAGATACTAGTATGTTCATACTTGATTCTCCTTAAGTAAACAAATTACAGACAAGTCCTTCCAGCTGGGAGATCCACTCCAGCTAGTGTATAGTTGATATACATTTCACCTGATTTGGTTCTTGAGGCATTTTCAAGTGTTCCCAATCATGTCACTAACCTGCTTAACTTGCAGATGTGCACCACATGATACATACAATGTCCATAGAGCTGTAATTTCCATTTCATGTTAAGAGTTAATAAATGTGATTAAGAGTTAATGAATTTGAAATCACATTACATCAGTATAAACAGTTTTCAATAGGTTTGATGTCCATTGTTTTTTTTTATTGATATTTGGTGGGACATTACCAAACTCAGAAGGACTTATGAAAAAATTGAGCTGATCGACCAAATCTATACTTGGGCTTTAAAGTGATAGGCCAACATTGTGGAGCTTCAATTTCAAAAATTGTCAAACTTTGATATCTGAGCTGCATAGTAGTGTTCAAATGGACAAATAAACACCGTAGAATACAAAAGTTTGGAAATTTATGCTACCGCTGGCAAGATCTGAATGAATAAACAATTATTACTCGGGGCGAGTAAAAAATAGCGTAGATCTACACACAGTAAGTCTATGGGAGGAAATGGGCAAGTGAATCCGGTCAATTTGAATGCTTGTAGATTTTCACTTTTTTAAAGTACTAAATCATCATTTTGAAATACAATTTTTTCAGGGCTTCATTTTTAGACTTTATCAAAAACATTTGGAGCGTGGAGGATTATGTAGTTCACATTTTTTTAACTGTGGTAAATGTTAGCCAGCGGCTTTAAGATACATGTAAGCATGCACACTGTGCAGTGTGATTACAACCATTGCTTCTTTTTTATAAGCATTGTGTGGGGGAATTATGTTTTTGGGCAGCAATGTGAAAGTGCCACAATCTGTCACATGTTATGTACTAATGTGTAGTGTACAATGCATGAAGCCAAGTTCTCTTGGCATGCATCTTCCCCCAGGGCAAGGCCTGATAATTGGGGATTAGCACAATAAATTTGATGTCATAATTTAATCAGTGGGATAAACCGAGTGATGTGTCATTTTGAAATCACACACAATGCCCTGACCAAGGCACGGCACATAATGTGTATATTATAATACATGGAGCTATCAGAGATTATGTTCTATTACTGCCCACAATACTTAGTTATAAACCTGTTGTATTAATTCATCATAAATTCAATTTTGTATCATTGTTAATCCAATGTAACAACATTAAAGGTGCACATATTTCATGTGAAGAAACTATATATTACAAACAACACTGTCCTGCCCAATTTACCAAAACATTAAAGATTAAATATTTTGTAGGCATTTATCAAAAAATTACCTTGCTTCACCCCCCCCCCCTAAAAAAGAAGGGAATGAAACTTTTCAGTATTTCTTTGCTCATTCCTCAACAGACCTCAATGCTGCATTGATTTTATCAAAGCATAGAAACAAGCAATTACTTTCAAGAGATAAACTCACTTGACACTCCCATAAAAATTCTGTGGGAGAACTACAGTAATGTCCCTTGAAAATTCCACGATTTCAATGCCTGCATTCCTAGTAAAAGATTCATGTCTCCACCAAAAGGGATAAAATTAAATAAGTGAATTATATATTTGGCACACAATATATTACTGCATTCTATAAATATCTCATATCAACAAATCAAACCAAATGTGCCTGCATGTCCTGTAATAAACAAATTATTGATTCAGCCATATCAAGCATAAATTGTGGAGATTATACTTAGTCTACGCAGAGATTGTAGCGATGATAATTTCATCATAATTGCTTTAGGCCATGACCCTTGTGCGACCTGGCATATTTTCGGTGTGTGCTTTTCTTTTTACAAACAATCTATAGCCAATGATCCTTATCGTTTATTTGTATAATAATATTCAAGAGCTGACAAGCTCACCATGCATGACAAAATGTATAATACCAACATTGATGATGTCATACGAATGTTGGATTGTGATTGGCTGGAAAGATTTGTACCCATATAATAGTTACATTTCAGCAGATATCAGAACTTTTATGGTTTCAGCTTATTTTGTTTTCATGGTTCAACTAGTTAGCGGTTTTATGGTCTTTCAGATATATCTATCTGGGGTCAGGGATAGGAAACAAAACAAACAAATTCACAATGCAAGTCAATTTGTCAAATATGCCCTTGTTGGCAATTTAGTTCAAATGGCATTTTGTTTTGTAGAAAACCTTGAATATCTGTAACCCTAACCTACTTTACATAATTATCTACAGTATTCTTATGAAAAATATTATACTTCAATTCAAATGCAAAAGTATGTCATGAAGAGGGCGTAAATTTCTGGGATCTTATAATGTGAAAATATTTGGACATTTTGTAATTGAAATGTAAACAAATGTTGACTGCAATATATGCACAGTGTGACCTTGAGAAATTTTTCATTCATTGTCATGGCATTTGAAATTCATTCAAAATTTATAATACCATCACCAATCCAATATTATTTCCTTCTAGTAATAGTATGGTATATTATTCATGACTATACCACATCTTTTTTTTTTTTTCAAGCCATTCTTTTACAAGTAGATGTTAAAGCTCAGTGAGATGATTGGGAGAAATAAAAAATGCCTTTAGAATCAAACTGGTTGGAAGAAAAAAACAAATGTATACCAGCTGGAGTGGATCTCCTGGCTGGAAGGATTTGTCTTGAGTTTGTTTACTTAAGGAAAATCATGCATGAAGAGGCCAGCAGTTTAATTTCATCGGGGCACAACCGGCACAATATAGATTTAATTCCCATAGAAGGCTACACTACAAATTTGGCTGTTACAAGGCATACTGATGGACAGTATTTAAAAATGAGCGAACTTTTGACTACAAAATTTTCATAGTAGAATCCTTGCATAATTTACTTGATTCTAGAGTAGTTTCACGGCTTTCACCGCAAGTTGAGAACTACCCCGAATCATGTCACTTACCTTTAAGATTGCATCTGATCATGATCATAAACAGCTGTCCCAGCAGTTCTTGATCTCTCCTTCTCTGCACAAGGTTTAACCCTAAAAGGACTGGGGGGGGGGGCGGGCATGATGGCTCCTCCTTCAACGTTTTGTGCAATTATTTTGAAACGCACAATGGTAATACTGTGCAATTTTATGACTTTTTTCTCTGAATTCTTGCGCAACTTTTGAGACCAAATTCGAGACAAACTGGTACAGCATGACTTTTCGTGAGACAATGTCATGCCAAAAATGGCCGAAAAATGGCTCATTTATGTGATTTGTGTACAAAGTCAATGGAATTTGTCTGATATCTTGAAATTCATAAAAAGGTCATTATTTTCCACTATAATTGACCTTCATAATTAATTTCAGCTAATTTTGGTTTGTAAATTGTCGGCAACAAATTTCATGGGAAAAAAGCAAAACAAAAGTTACAAAATCAAAGAAATACATAACGAAAAAAATTGACCTTTTTTGATTTTAAATGATGAAAACTAATTAAGAAGTTCGCAAAGATCACTTCTGCAAAAAAATACAATTTTTCAAGTGAAATTGAGTGTTTTATATGCAAACCATGTTTTTTCATGCATAAATTTGCATAATTAATTCATAATAATTAGAGATTGATTTATTTCCCAAAAATTACAATACAGACTTCGAGTTTATGTTGAAAGGAAAGTGCATGCCAAATTTCAGCCGAGATCAGAAGGGGGGGGGGATCATGCCCCCCCCCCCCCAGTTGCCAACACCTCCGAAATATCCCGGTCTTTTAGGGTTAAGCTCCTATCAGATATAGGCAGTATATTGATTCTAAGCTTGTTAATGTTACCTCAATTCTTGAATATCAAAGTGTTTTTCCCCCAGTGGACTCCAAATTTAGTTTGCATTAGATGTGCTGACATGTAGAGTATGTGTGTTAAAGTACCCCTTCCCCCACCCTCCAAACATAAAAGTTTAAAACAGTACTATGTACCATGTGAAAAGCTACCAAAACGTCAGTATAACATGTACATTCAGGCCCCCACATTTTACACATCACAGTAACAATGTCAATTTCAGATCCAAACCCATGGTTACATACATGTAGACAAGGTCATATTTGTCATGTACACATTTCAAAGAATTCCCCAAAATTACTTTTGAATGAACTATAGTTAGATTTCCTTAACCACACATCCAATTAATTCCAAAAATGAAATTAATGCACTTGAACTTGTGTCATATTTCATTTTATCTGAAATTCAATAATAACTCCCTGGAATGAAACAGTTGTGTAAAAAGTCAAATTGTGACTCAACGTCTAAATTTGAAACTAAATTTAGTACAGGATTTTGGAAAAGGTTATACTAATACCAAATTACCCTGAATGTATCCACTTTCTCTGATGATATGAGTCAAATCCCCTCAGCATGTTGCCCATTGTTTGGTTGGTTGAGGAGCTTGATTCGTGATTGGCTAAGGTCGGTCACATGACCTTCTCCACATGGTCAGCCGAGCGTCACATGCTGAGTGGCTGCTGGGTCGATCACATGGTTCTTGGACTCGAGACGTTGCCTTGGGAATTCCTTGAATGACTGTAGATTACCCTCTGATTAGATTTTGTGAGGGATTGTGGGACTTATTAGGGGTGAAATTTATAGACAAAGCGGGGACTACATGTATATCATACATAAGATATTAGTTTTCCTTTGTGAATATGTACTGAAAATATATTCACTGGCAATGAAGTATTTAGAACTTTGGAGGGATGATATTGCAGATATTATTTAACTGTGTGCATACATGTTCTACAAAGAAGTGTGTTGAATTCTTTAGCATTGATAGTTGATGTAATGATTGATCAATTGTAATTGACCTGTTTTGGAACCATAAATTTGCACTTAACTAGACAAACATGTATATTTGAAAGTGAATTTAAATTTATTAACAACATGACACAAAGTAACAAATGTATTCAAAAGGGTAAAATAGTAACATCAGTTAAAAGTTATCATTTACCTGTAAAATTTAAATGGGAGTTGATTCAGCTAACACAAATACCAGCCATAACTTCCAACGTCATAAATACCCATTTGGGGGGGTGAAATCTACAATACAGTAATGTAGTGACATGGATAATAATTGTAAACTCAGATCATTGACCTAAACACTTACATATCCCAGGCCAATACCATACTGTATCTGTTAAGATAATTGTCATTTAGCAGCCGGTGGCAGTTGCTATGCATGACAGAAATTGATGATCATTCCGTCTGGGGGGAAAGAGGTGAATATTCGTGTGGTCAGAAATATTACATCTTTGAGAAACTCAAATGTGAAATCAAAGAGAAATGCTAAAATTAGGATGAGAAGATGAAAGGGTAAGATACAGTATACCGGGAGGACAAGATAAATTTAGACGTGGGACAAGAAGACAGACTCCAGATCTCATCTCCTTGACTTGATTGGGAATTTGGGGTGAAAAGATGAGAGAACCAGATGCTGCTTCTTGTTTTCTTGACCTGATGAGGACAAATTGACAAGATCCTCCATTGAGATGAACAAATAAGATCTTGTATTTTGTCCTCTTCACTCTATTTTGTGAGGAGAAGATGAAATCCTGCATCTTGTCTTGACTTCCTTATTGAGCCATGAAGACATTTTCCAATCGGCCAATGTCCCAACTTCTAAACTTTCTGTCCCACTTTTCTCAGTTGTATTTTATGACATAATTATACATGTAAAGTTGACAATATTGTGTGAAATTCTTGGATTTCTGCTGTGCTTTACTTTCAATAGTGAAATTTAAGTTGGTTATACAGTATCTTTGGTCCTAAAACTGTTCATGGAATAAACCTGCGTACATGAGAAAATAATACTGAGACTGAAGGGAATACAGACAGATGTTCTTTTTAAAGATTTCTGCGTAGGTTCTCTGATGGGAGTTGTTTGATGTGTCAAACATAGGCAGGTGTCTTATGTTTATACATGTAGTTGTCATAAGACTGGTTTGTTTAGTAGATTAGATTTTACCAGCTTCCTCTTTTGTTGAGAGCTAGTTTCAAATCATTTTTTCTTTCCCTTCACTCAAGGTTTCAAACGCAAAGAATTCTGCAGCAAACTAGCCACGACCATCCTCATCAATGATAACACACTAATGCAGAAGCCAGGGTGGAGACTGTTAGACCGTTTTGACAGCATTTTTTTTTCTTTAGTAGATTAGATTTCACAACTTCCTCTTCAAATGGTTAAGTGCAAGTTTCAATCAAATTTTTCTTATTCACTCGATGTTTCAAGTGCAAAGAATTCTTAGGCAAACTATCCATCACGATCATGGTCAATTTTATCAACCGCTAAACGAATGTGGAGGTGTACATGTACTTCTCACTTGTTAAGAGCAAGTTTCAAATTATCTTTACTTCTCTCCAGGTCTCAAATGCAAAGAATTCCTGGGCAAATTTGCCACCCCCATTACCACCAATTTCATCAGTCAGCACATGAATGCTGAGACCTTCTTTCTCTTTTGTTTATCTCTTAACTTGCCATGGAAATTTCAGTTTTTTGGACATTTTATGTATTGTGTGGTGCATATTTGTGACTTGGAAATGTCAAGAGTTAAAGCTCTTTAAGGTTTCAAACGTAAAGAATTCCACGGCAAACTAGCCATCGCGATCACGGCCAACTTCATCAACCATTACACCAATGCTGAGGCCCGGGTGGAGACTGTTATGTTCTTCTGACAGAATTTGTTTAGTACATTGGATTTCACTTCGTCTTGTGTTACGGAGCTAATTTGTATCGTTTTTTCCTTCTTCACTTAAGGTTTCAAACGCAAAGAATT
>JZLH01S0600529.1:18115-31152 GCA_001188425.1 Eucidaris tribuloides
TTGGCGACAATCATACAGAGTACTTCCATTGACTAGTTTGAAGGATGTATTTGAATGAAAATTCCCAAGTTTAAATTCTGTGATCTACTTTGAAGTGCAACTGTGAGCCATGAACATGCCATTTTCATGTTGTGTTTGTAGTTTTTGCCAATGCATTAGTTTTCACTGTTCACCTCACAAAAAGTCCAAAATTATGTAAATTCACAAATGCTATTTGTATGTTAAATTATTTAATATAAGATTTCAGAAAGAAATCCCAGATAGCAACAAGACTTTTATCTTCTTTTGGACATGCACTGCATAATATAAAAAAACTGAAAGATACCAGAGGGAAATATTTTGAAAGCTTTATCATTGTTCTGCATTGTTTATGAATTCTGATTCAATTTTTCAATATTTTCTGCATGTTTCTGTAAGTTTTCATGTATGTTATTATTACTAACCAAATGATAGTATTGTTCATGTAATTATGTTTATATTGATACATGTGTACCCCATTACACATTTTGTGAAATATGCAAGTATACATGGAATAAATAACAAACTATTAAAGAGTAAAATAAAAAGATGATTTATGCATTATTCCAGTATCTCTATTGTATTTCTCTGAGGGAAAAAATCTGTACATGTGTGGTGCAATGCTTGAAGTAAAGTCAATCTCTCGTATGCATTTTAACCAAAGCTTGGATGCAGGTGCATAGAACACACTCGGGGGTGGGGGGGGGGTGGGAGGGGGGGGGGGGTAGGTGTATTAAATTCAATACTGCTATGTACACACACTGCAGTATTTTATAGTGCTGGAGGATGTTTGCTTGTCATGTTTTCAGTATCATTTAAAGACATTAAACAATGTAAACACGTGATTAAAAAAGAGACATACATAGAACTTTGCTGCGTGGGCTGTATAATGACGTGTGAATGAAACAACCAAAAATAAAAAAAACAAAATGAAAATGATGCTGTTACTAGCAAGATAGTGATGAATTAGTATCACTTTTGATGATAAACCTCCATGAGATATTTTGTTCTTAATACTACCACTACCAGTCTATAGGATATGGTAAAATTGGTCACTGAGAGAATTTTTAACCTTCTATAAAGTTCTAGAAGTAATTTTCCAAGTGCCTTTTCCAGGACTTTCTTTTTACACTGCAGTAGGGATATTGATAGTATATGTACAACCATGCAGCTTAGATTTCTTATTTGAGTTGGAAACATTGTTAAGCAGTGCCTTTAAAGGGAGCTATTTCACGTTTTTTGTTTTCAAGTGCGATTTTGCAAGCAGTGTCTGCGGTGTGAATGGTGAATGAATCCTCTACCAGTGGCAGGATTGACCAATAAGCACGAGGTTGCTACACTGGCTGCTGTCATAGCATAGCATGACAAAACATTTAGCCGATTTACCAGTGCTGGAACAATATTAGGACATCCCCGAGCAGTGAGGAGATCTTGATTGTTTTATATTTTTTCCCCAGCAAGGTTGGCAGTGTCACTGCAATTGAGTGCTCGTTAATTGATGATATAGCCGTTATGGAAATTCATGAATATCAACCGAGATGGGCCAAGCTCCAAATCACCATGATTTGCGACTTATCGCTCCCTTTAAGTGAGACAAGAGCAGCAGTCTATAGTACTCATAGATGTTGACATAGTGTCTGAGGAGCGGCATTTTATGAACCTTTTCAGAAGTGTTTGCTAGGAACATAATCAGGCCAGGAAGTGGTAGAAAAAAAAACTTTAATTGTGTGGAGTATTTGGTTCATGAGGTGATGCTACTTCGTTGGTCTGAAAAATTCTGGTGTTGAATTCAGAACTGGGAGACTTTCAGACTGTACTTCAAAGATACAGTTTATCCGATGCCACCCCCCCCCCCAAAAAAAAATGATAATAATTGAAACATTAAACTAAAAATACATGTAATGGTTTCATGAAGCAAAGTCAGAATATTAATACCTGAAAAAAATACATTCCCCAAGACCCAAACCACTAAACCATGGATCTAACCCTATTAATTTAACTCTTTGTATACTTTTAGTAGTTCACCTGAACCTGTACACATAGAGGTTGTCAATGTGGCTTACAAGGATACATGTAGGCCTACATGTATATGATCATCTCCATCATTTGTACGAGCTGATATATCTCATTTATATCATATGCATACATTGATGAGAAAAAACATTGTAGTCAACTGAGGTGGAAGTGAATTGTTCCGTGTCAAAGTTACAGAGTTGTCATGGCAACCACACTCTGATCTGCCAGAAATTGGTGGTGTGTGGGTCTGTAGCTGCCTAGCGGCTCTCAAAGGATGCAGTTGTTAATGGGTGGGAATAGAAATCTGAAGGTTGAATACCAGTGGAGGTGAAGAAATGAATGTAAGACAAGGAAGACGCGGGTCAAATTTCTCTTGAATGAAAACAAAAATTCATTTGGAGGTGAGACACTTGTCCTGAAGTAAAAAAAAATCTTCTATTTTGTTAACGTTTCCAAGAGCACTATAACCAGAGTGCTACTTAACAATTGTGAGTACATATCTGTAGGTGTTTCCATGGGAAAAATGTAGGAAAAAAGACACAAAAGATAAAACAACAAATTAAAAGGTAGAACACATAGTAAAATTCATTTATAAGTTTCAAATGTGTTGAATTTGATAACCATCACTTTGAAGATTGTAGTCAGTATGTTCAAGTATATCATGGTGGAACAATGATGGTACTAAACTGGTTGCCACAGAGATTCTGTAATTCCGATAGAGTTAATACATGGTAGTACATCCGGTTCCCGAAGCCATGGGTTAATTTGGTGCACAAGTCAATATATTAATTTGCTTGAAATGTGGAATGCCCATAAAATGCCTAATTGCTGCATGTACATGTAGGTTATGCAGTACATGTATATGCACACATACGGTACATAATGGCTTCGTTTGAGTGTTTTGGTTGTTTTTATATGTAATAATAATAATAATAACAACAATAACAACAACAAAAACAAGAAGAAGAAGAAGAAGGCTATTAATAATAATAAAAATACTATTACTGCTGCTACATGTGCTACTTCTACTTCATCTTCTTATATCCATCTTCTTAATATTCTGTATTTGGCATATGGTAATATTAAATTTGCACCTGTTTTAAAACATTATTATTTTATTATTGCCATAATTTCTCATGTTTAAATGAAAGCTTATGCACTGCCATACTACTTTGTGTACATGAAGGAACAGTATAATGAAAGATCCCTTTAGATGAAAAAAAGAAGTAAAAGTGGGAGGAAAGTGAACAGACAAGACAGGATGGGCCGGCCATATAATCATTAGGTCTGCGATACTAATCATAGAAATCGTGGGGTAAACCCCTGTTACTCTCATTAACCTAGCCCAGAATATGAATACTCGGTGCATTATTGATGACCTACACCACATGTCAAAAATGTATCAGGATTTGTGTTATTTTGTTTTTCTCCAGTACAGTGGAAGAGAGATCAGAGAATGTTCGAATTCACTCTTGAATATGTATGTTGCATACATGATAAACTTTTGACAAGGCTAGATAAAGACTGAATTCAGAGATTTATCACTGGGAAGATAAGTCAGCTGTAAATTTAAGTAAAACAGCACTGCATAAGGATGATGTAAACAAGGAGGTGCTGAGATAAAGGTGTGGGGGGGGTGGTAGAGAAAGATCTAAAAGTAAGCTGGGGTTGGGAATATGCAATTTACATTTGATGTACATGGAAGGTTGACTAGTACTGAGTGTCACCCCCCCCCCCCAAAAAAAAAAAAAAAATAAATACTTTCACAGTTATCATTACCATTACTTATAATAGATGGATGTTGAGAATCCATTGTACTACATGTATTTTATGGTACTTGGCCTGGCTGGAGCGTTATTGTATCCACAGTAGTACTACAGTTAGCGTTGAACGGTTGACTTTGTATTGTCTTTTCAAGAAATCAATACAAAAGTACATCACACATAATCATTGTACATGTGATGCACAATCAGGGATCTGAGAGGTGACAATGTTGTTGTGAAACAAAGTTTTGCTCAGTCTTGGTTCCAGACCCTGCAACATTTTCTTCCTCCTAATGCATAGCGTCAACCCACTAGTCTAAGTTCAAGACAGTAGATTGATGAAAGTAATTTCTCGTTAAAAGATAGATCATTCAAATGCCTGGAAGCCAGACTAACTTTTTCCTCAGTCCTTTCATGCAACATCGTTGAGATGTCACTTGAGGAATTTTGTCTCGTTCTAACTGCCCTAGTTGCCGTGTATATATACAAATATCACATATCTATGCCTTTAATATGCTAATTGCCATACCAGACGCGCCGCTGTGTGTGTCACTGTAACCGTGTGATCAACGATATTGGGAGTGTCAAGTCCTTGGGTCTCACTTTGACTCTCTTTTCACTCAACTTTTTTGTTGTTGTTCTCTCCCGTCTTTTCTTCCTACCATGCTTGGCTGGTTTGCTCTTTGGTCGATGGAGCAGTGTGTATTGTCAGCCAACTCTACACCCCATGCGTTTATGTATGTGTGTGTGTGCGTTTAAATGCTACCAGTGTGTGTGCTTTTGACAATCGAGGGGCACGGTTTAAAACCCAACCTCTGCGACCCAGTGATTTTACTCTAGGCTCTGACTGTGGTCGTAGTCAGATGCTTGAGAGGAATTTGGTTTCCTTCCGGAAAGTTGACAGCCGGGAGTTTGGAGGATTCTTTGGAGCGAGAGTTCCAGGGCTAAAACTGGACGGCATTTTGACGACCAGGTGTGCTATTAGCTCCGGTCTTTTTACCTCCTTTGATCTAACTGGTCCTGAATTGTACAGAGATCGCATTAGTGTGTTTATTGTTTTACCATTTTTGTTTTTTGTAAACGACAAACACACTCCTGCTCGAGCTCTTACAAAATCGGGACCGGTGGAGGAGAAATTTTGGTTCTAAACTTTGGATACCGATTAATTCTCGTTGGATCGCAGCCTCAGGAATTCAGTGGTCTCGTTTGTTTCTTTTATCCTCGTTAGTTATGTCACTGGAGTGAGAGTGATTTTGACAAAGTTTGTCGTTTGAGAAAAAGTTGGAATCATGAGCTACCAGAGCGGACGTTCGTCGCAGCGGCGTCTCGTGACGACCAAAAGGACCACCACGACTTCCAGCAGCGGCGGCACGAGATCGGGAAAGACCAGCAGGGTAAAGATACATTATATCATTTGCTTTTTCGGGTTAGATTGATTTGATCAGCTGCAGTGGTGTGTCTTGTATGTTTGAGTGTTGCGATGTATGGGATCATGGTGACAAGTTTTAATCGTTGGAGACTAAGAACAAGATATCTTGGGTTAGGGTCTGTAGAGAATGCGTGTTACAAGTGCTGAAATCAAATAATCTTCAGTGGGTTAATGATGAACTGGACGTGATCGTGGTGAGTGAACCAGGTCTTCACTCTTGTGATCAAAGTTGATGATAAAAAGGGGGAGGGGCAGAAAGGGGAGGGGCAAAATGGGGGTTACTAGGATAGTGTGGATGGGGCTAGCTGGGGGTGGGGTTTAACTTGATGTAGCAAAGCAATGTGAGTACAATTAAGAAATTGGTCCTTTTGTAGGATTGGTGTACTTCGGAATGACAATATATCGTCTCATTTGACTACGGAGGAAGTTGAAATATGCAAGTTTCTAAGACTGCAACATTCTTTGAATACCTTCCATTGTTTGAGAGGCACGTCTGTCTCTTCTTTTGCACTTGTCCTTTTGGAAGTTTCAACTCGTTCCGGACTGGGCACAAGTTAACTTGAGCTGGGGTTTTGGTCCATGTGTGTGTAGAGCAAAATCAGCAATGAGTGCAACATTTTTCATGTTACAAATAAAAGATCCTGATCAAATCTTTATTCATTATAAGAAGACAATCATGACAATCACACATTAAGTTACAAACAAAATTTGGGGTGACTTGCAGTCCATTTCTAGCATGTGAATCTTAAACCCTCTTTTCCGTAATCCTGTTTTCGATTATACGCCAGCTCTGTGTTAATGTAGGTCTGGATTTCACACATGGTTATGCCTCGTTGGCATGTAGTTGTACTATAAAGTTAAACAGCTTAGGATTCGTACCCACGTTGGGAAATACACGCAAGACCAATTCCTTTATTAAATTCATCAATGGAGTCGGAGTTGTGCTCGACTAAGTTTATCGCATTCACTGCGATGGTATGCCTGTTTGTTGTACCTTACAACGTGCTTAGAATTTAAAGCCATATAAATAGTAAAAGTAAATTACTGAATTTCAGTGAATACAATAATGATAGTGGGGATGTCACATGTTTTTCTATGAAACAAATTTATCACGTAAAAGTGATGTATAGTACATTTACGTTGCTGACCGAGTAAAAAGGTCTTTTAGTGTGTTGTTAGTAACCATTTGAAGTTACTAGGCAGTTGACAATTAAGAAGTTGTTAAATTATCTGCCAAAAAATCTGCCCCATTTCTTGAAAGTTCAAATTGTTAGATTCTGGACCAAATACAAATTTAATCTCAACTGTAGTGGAGAAAATTATGATTTGTTTTCATCAGTGATCAAAAATTTCTTTAGAACAGTTTGATTTCTTTAAGATGATCTTATGTAGACTCCACCCCGAATAAGTGTTTACTCTTTTGGAACACCTGTCTTAAGAGTTACACAACTTGGGTAGAAGCATGCCCTCCCCTCGATCATTAATTAAACCTTTTACCCCTGAGTAGAAATGCCAGACAATAGTATGGGATAATGTAGCATCTACATGTATATTGCCATAGTGTAAATCCCCAATTACCTATAAATGCTGTGCAGTAGTAAAGGAGTTAAGTGTTTGTCTGTGTTAAAAGTTGTATTGTGTCACATAGCCTTCTGGCTTTTCATTACACAAAGTTCCAAATGGATGTTTTTTGTTTGCCAAAGTTATTGTTGAAACTTTCAGGACCTCCCTGTGGGAACATATTTGGACAAAAGGAATCCTATGCATAATGTCAGTTTCAAACATAATAATGTGACCTCCGTGGAGTAATTGTTTGTTTTTGAGGACATAGATGTTTGCCTATGCACTCACAGGTATCTTGGAGTCAGACATATAAGTTTACCCATGGCCATGATTACTATGGGGTAACGGTCTAGAGGCGTGAATTTAATTATCTCTGGGTATTTGTGTTGTTACCTGATCTGTACAGAATGTCTGGGCCTGTATTGCCACTGTTGCCGATCTAGTTATCTAGCCCCATATTGTTCAAATTTTACAAACATAACATATCAATATTTCCTCTAACTATTCAGCAACAGCACTTACATGTAATTGTTGCCTTCTCCTTTGCTTTTTTTTATTGGTGATATTTCAATGGCTGATTTGGTCATACATGTATACATGTAGTATGTGTACATGTATATACCCGTCACCAAGATATCCTGATAAAGTTGCACAACCCAAAGGTAAGGAAAGTGACAGATATCATAATGATATAAAGTATGAAAATGAAGTGTCTTAAAAAATTGAAAGTTTTATGACCTTCACAGGTGGCAAAAGTTTTAATATTTATGTTTTTCACAAAAGTATTTTCTTGTCTATGTTTATGTTTCACAAGATGTGCAACTTCATCAGGGTATCGTGGTGACAGGTGTATATCATTTTGATATTTTGCCCCCCCCCCTCCCGCTTTATGTGTAGTTCAGTCCTGTATGTAATGTGACACATGCATGTACATTGTGTATAGTAGGATCATCCCATTACAGCTATGGGGATGGTTGTGATGACATGACTTGACACTAAAGCTTAAAAAAAAAGGATGACTGTTTTCTCTTTCAATATGAACAGGGAAAGTGATCTTTCTTCAGAGTTTGATTGCATATACTGACATTTTGATTGTTTCAGACAGCTTATGTTGATATAAATCAATGAATGTGGTTACTAATCAATGTGGAGGTTATGTCATTAGCTGGTGAAGCATTCAATGTAGATACTGAATGGTATGCATTAGTGTGTTTGCACATGCGTTTAAATACCACCGTGCATTCAAATGAACAATACAACACTTATAACACAAATCAGCCGCTACCCCTTGTCAGAAAAAAAAGGATAGTTTCAATTGCATAATCTTTTGTGTGTGTTTGTGTGTGTTGTGTGGGGGGGGGGGAGGGGGGAGGGCACATGTGTGTTTGTGTGTGGGGGGGAGGAGCACATGTGTGTTTGTGTGTGTGTGCCTGCATCAAAGACATGATGTAATAGTATCTTCATACCTTCGTCCTGTCAGTTTGGTCCATCAAAATCTTCAAAATTTAATATTTTATTTGTGTTCACGTTCGCACAGAAATGCGTAAGTTCTATACGCCAAAATTGGTTAGGTCAACAGTGAAAAGATGGGCCCGAATTGTCAGTTTTCTGACAGGGCCCCAAGCTTGGCGAACTAGTGTTTTCTTTACAGTTACAGATCGCTGAGCACACCAGCGTCTTTTCCACTTGTTCAGCCATTTCACACCACACAATAGACGGGGGCCCTGCCACAGGGGCTCCCATGTAGTATCTACCAGTGTGGAAAGGGGGGCGTGGCACATTGGCTGGCAAAAAGGGGGTGTGGCTTCCCAGCTGTTGAGCTACAGTACAGTATGTAGCATGGGATTGTGGATTTCATTGCTAGCCTGTTGAATACTTCAGGCACACATGCAATATGCTATAATCTGCACAGTGCATGGGTGGTGTGATACACTGTGAGTCCCTGATCATAACCTGCCTTCAAGGACCACCTGTCTTTAAAGACCACTTTGGGGTTTAACCCCTTGAATATCAACCCCCAAATACTGCATTCCCAATATAAAATGTATAGGATTTTGGGGAATGAAGAATCGAATTGGCCATATTGTCATGTCTGACAGTTTGTATAATTTCAACATCAGTCAGATCATTGTAACTAGATTTATTGAAAACATTTCTTCTTGAGTGTTGATTTTGATTTATTGGGAGATGTGTATAAATATAAACTTAAATGTACTGTATGTTTTATTGAACCTCCCCTCCCTTCAAAAAGTTATTTTGTTATGGAACCCTGATTCACCCATATCCCTCAGATATTAGTTCAGTGTTTCCTTATTTAGTAGATTTTTGACCTTCTTAAATTCGGCTACTACTTTGTTAAGACTAATTTAAATTATACTCAGGCTTGAATGTACATGTATGGGAAATGTGTGTTCCAAAATCAATCCAGTGTAAACATTACTATGGCTATGCAGATTTGAAAGGTGATGCAGTTTTTAGCACTTTGGTGATAGGTAGTACTGGGATATATTTGTAAAAAAAAATAGATGCCTACATTTTTTTAAAAATAGAATTAACAATTATTTAATGAATTATAAGTTGAAATTATTTTTGAAAGGCCTGGTTAATAAAGAGTTCTGAGGACTTTCAGAAATAAATGATTAGATCTACAAACAATGATTTTATGATGTCCTTTTAGATATCACCACAAGAGTGCCTATTTAATAAAAGAAAATTCTCATGTCATTACTAAGTGAAATCATGCTTGTGGTTAGCCATATTGAACTGTGGTGATTTTGTCATGCCTTGTGCAATTACCGCAAGAAATAAAATGCCTCGTTTGGAACCTGGCCTTGGTTTTTGATGAAAGAAACTTGGCTCTTTCCATTTTTATTGTGTTGTGGTATTTGTAGTGGAGACATGTCGCATCCCTACCTGTTTGACAAGTTGACACTATTTTATGAATTGCTCCTATTTATTTTAGTCGACGCTGGGATCTAGGAGAATAAATATTGACAATAAACTTGTGAATGGACATGGACTTGAAGGTGGGCCTTGCAGAGTTAACAAGTTTGGGTTGAAGATGAATTGGGAAGTTTGCAAATATATTCAAATTTATGTAGGTTTCTTGTTATGTTACATGATTTACTGGCTGTTCATTTCAGTGGTTTTACAATGACTGAATCCCCTTGGTTGTCTTTTTGTCTGTCTTTGAGGTATTTTGCGTAGGATGGTTGGTATGTCTTGGAATAAGGTTCCGTGGCTGTTCATTGTCATTGGATTTCTGCAAACAGGCATTTTTTTTTCAAATGGTTTACTTGGTCATTCTCTTTTTTGGTTGTGGATTTTCAGTGCAATTCATTTGAAAGTGAAAGTACTGTGTACTGTCATTAATAGACAATGTCATACATGTAGATGGGGACTTTAGTGCCGCCATAAATTTGTAATCACATCTTGGAAACTGGTGAAAAAAGGCCGCACCCCACACCCCCGTCCGAAATAAGAATCCTACAGTATTCTAATTTGATTTCCTTGTTGCAGTTCAATTCAAACTTTATATCCACAATATTACGCAGTTTGCCGTCAAAACACTTGTCCACATTTTAAAGGTAAATGACATGATTGGGGTAGTCCTCAACTTGGGCTGAAGCTACTCTAGAATCAAGTAAACTATGCAAGGATTTTCCTGTGAAAATCTGGTTGTCAAACGTTGACTCATTCTAAGATAACTAATGTCAATATCCCTCATGGCAGGCAAACCTACTGTGTGGCTCTCTATGGGTCCTATTTTTTATCGTGCCCCGATGAAATTAAAATACTAGTATGTTCATACTTGATTCTCCTTATGTAAATAAATTCGAGACAAATCTAGCCAGCTGGGAGGTCCATTCCAGCTGGGGTATTGTTGGTATATATTTCAACTCATTTGGTTCTTGAGGCATTTTCAAGTGTTCCCAATCATGTCACTAACCTTTAACTCGTAGAGGGTGTTATAATGGCGTCAAAGCCGTTGGAGATTAAGTATGAGTTAACATGTGTTGGGGGCTATGGAAAATGCGTGTTATAGTAAAATCAAATCGTCTCCAATGGGTTAATAGATGAATAGAACCGATTTTAAAAGCCACTAAATGCGTGAAAGATGTTCAAGTAAAGCTGTCTGGACTGATAATTGGCAAATATGTTCTCAACATACATCCTGCCCATTCTGTATAGTTCTTATAGAGCTCATACTAGCTAAATTTTGTGATATTAACTAGGTTTACAAGCAGATTTAATAAAGTAGACTGCCCAGGGCCACATCATTTTGCTTTTCTTTGGCACATAGTGTGTACTGAAGGTTGTAAGCTTGAAATATATTAACCTCTTTCCCATAATCCCCAAATCAGTGTATACATGTATTTCTTGAAAGTTCATTGGGTTCCATAGGAGTACTTTCAGCCTGTTAGTATCAGACATTTCCAATCGAATGTGGTTAACACCATTCAAGTAGGCCTACAGGCCTCCACTGCCGAGATTTTCAAAGCCATTGGAACTTTGAAGCGTAAACCGTAATCGCAAAATCAGTGTTTATTTCTTAAATTTCGTCAGGTGAGGTTCCATAATTGTACCTGTACCTGTACATACTGGGATTAGATATCCCCTGTTGATTGTGGTTAAAACCATTATTCATGAACAGGTCTCCTCTGCTGAGATTTTCAAAGCCATTGGAACTTCAAAGCTTGTGGATTTTATGCATGGCCTCTCCCCACGTTTCCAGCATTATCTGTGCTCACTGAATAGCGTGTTTAGCGTGACATGATGTTTGGGCAGAAGAAAATACGAGAAAAAGAATGAACAAGGGAAAAAAAGTCTTTTACAATTTGACTAACACCATGATGGGTCACGAGATTCAATAGATTGAGGTCATATTATTTGCTCATTGTATTTTTTTTTGTAATTTGATTTTCATTTTTTGCTTGCCTGGGAACTGAAGGTCTGTCATTTCTTCCAGGCCTTCAAACTCGATGCTTTCAGAAAGAAGTTGTTAAATCGATTTTCGTCTGCCTACCTATATGTGTGTGTTTATGTTTGTGTTTATATATTTGTGTGGGTGTTTATGTTTGTGTTTATATATTTGTGTGTGTGTGTATGTGTGTGTTTGTGTGTGTGTGTGTTGTATGTATGTGTGTGTGTGTTGTGTGTATGTTGTGTGTGTGTTGTGTGTGTATGTTGTGTGTGTATGTTGTTGTTGTGTGTGTGTGTGTGTGTGTGTGTGTGTGTGTGTGTGTACATGTTCGTGTGTGTGTATGTTCGTGTGTGTGTGTGTGTGTGTGTGTGTGTATTTGTGTAATATTGTTTATGGTAAAAGCAAGGACAGACATGTCTGGTTTTTCAAGTGAAACTGGATAATCCTGTCAATTTAAGGACACTGAGAAACATTTGTCAAATGTCAAATGGATCTCTAAATTTCTAAATCCACCCATTTCCCATTTCTGAGATGTAGCAACAAAAATGAATTGTACTGTGTTGTTTTGAAGTACATGTATCTCCCAAAGACTGAGTGTGTTGCCTACAAGGCTGAGTAAAGGTCAGAGATGTTGGCTTGTTGGTTGTCCAGAAGGGCCCTAGCAATTGTTCCTGGCAGAAAGGCCTCAACATTTAATTGCCTCTATTAAACTTGAAAACCATTGGCTCTTTTCACATGTAATCAAATGTGATATTCTTAGATCCTTCTGTCAGTTTGTCAAGTGCAAATATCAAATAGGGCATATTTCTCAAATAAGAGAACATTTACTGTTAAAGACGCTATATAACACTGTGGAAGACCCATTTTAAAAATTGTCGAACTTTGCAATCTTACATATCTGACAGTGTTTGAATGGACAAATAAACACCCTAGAATACAAAAGTTTGGACAGTTATGCTGTCACTAGTCAGGGCTCGACACTAGCGGTGGCCCGGTGGCCCGGGGCCACCAAAATTGGATGTCGGGCCACCACAATTCCAAAATATGGAGGTTTTGGTGGCCCGATCGGGCAAGTAAAAATTTCAAAGTGTCAATGTGATTTTTGTGATAAAAATTAATGGATTACCTTGCGTGTCAATTTTCCTAAAATCGGCGAGCAAAGATCGGCGCCGCGCTGCTCCTAACAAAACGGAGAACGCAACTACAAAATCGCCTCCGTCGGAAAATTATCGGGAGCGATTTTCAAAATGATTAATCTAAAAAATCGCCCCCACGAAATTTACAGCTAAATATATTCTTTAGTGCCAGCAGTTAATATAGCCTC
>JZLH01S0600532.1:0-11366 GCA_001188425.1 Eucidaris tribuloides
CAGAATTATGAGGTTTTTTTTCCAAATAAATGATACACAATGTTGAAAATGTATCAGATCCAAAACCAAGACCAGACCATACAAGACCAGGGCCAAGTACAAAATCAAGACCAGACATATTGGGAAGATAAGAATTATGCAAACTTAGACCCTATGCAAATTTATTCAAATCTCAAAGTCACATAAAAGTGCTAATTCTCAATAAATTCTTAATGTTTGTGAAAATCTATATTCTATTTTAAAAAATCTGTGTGAGTCAGTGTGTGTGCATGCTGTACATGTACATGTACAGTGTATGTTACCTACGCATGCATACGTACATGTATACTGTATATTTGTGTGTGTGTGTGTGTGTGTGTGTGTGTGTGTCTGTGTGTGTATGTTGTTTGTGTGTGTGTTGTTGTGTGTGTGTGTGTGTGTGTGTGTGTGTGTGTGTGTGTGTGTGTGTGTGTGTGTGTGTGTGTGTGTGTGTGTGTGTGTGTGTGTGTGTGTGTGTGTTTGTGACTGTATAGTAAGTGTTTAGTGTGTAAGTATGTGAATAAATAAATTAATGGGTATTCATCTGTTTCACTGTGATTGAATATTATATGATCTTTGTAGGGTAACATGTACAATACTGTACCATACATAAAACTACCGTGCCAACTTACCCCACCCCATGTGCCAACTAACCCCAGGGGTGGGGTTAGTTGGCACACTTGGCATGATGTCATTCTCGCCCGGAAATGGAGCGCCCCCCCCCCCCCCCCCCCGTATTTGCCATAGGAGGTTCGTTGAAAGAGTATCTGAACGAAAAAGGGCCAAGACATTGTTTTTTTCGCATATGAAAGAGATGACTTGGACCGGTTACCCCTACCGAAAGGCAAAGCGTTCTGAGAACCGGTTCGAATGGTACACTTCGATGTAACCCAACACGACTAAGTGCGTAAAGGTTCCGAAGGATGGTTATTTGTCGGACTCCAGATGGTGGTCTTGAGACCGTTTCAGACCGTTTCGAATCGGTATACCACACACCGTTCGAACCGGTCGCAGTAGGAAGTTGATTAACTCGCGAACGCGTGGCGAGTAGTGGATATGCATTTACCACCGAAGGGCCAATGGTTAATCGTTGCAGTGGTAACCCGTGCTCTAGTGATACATAGACGGCTTGTGTGACGCGGTGTATAACAGTGAGGTCCAAACCGTTCGATGATAATTACTGGAAGGGTCTGGGACGTTTTCAGAAGTTATGTCGCGTTGTCCAGGGCCTAAAACTGTGGGCAATGATCAGGAAGTGCATTTGACCGTGTTTTTATTGGACAAATTTTTGCATTTTTGGGTGACCAATTGCCTTTAGGATGATAAGCTGCTTCCTTTTCGATTCGTTGACCGGCAAGGCAAGGCAGATGGTATGTAATGTACATGATATCTCATTTTTTTACTGCTCCCTTTTTGTCGAATTTGTATTCTCGTGTATCTGACTATAATCTTTTCACACTTTTGTTGTATTGCTTCTGTTGACCTGTTGTATTACATGTAGTAGAGTAGTATGTTAAAGGCCACTGTATGACAGATGAACCTTTTTGATTCATCATGAATGGGTACACTATACACCATATATGCAACATGAACAGTCATTGAATTGTGGAATGCCTTTGATATTCTCCCACAATACTGTATCTATGGACTGCCAGAATGCGTCATGATATGTGCCTTGTTTTAGGATATACGTTGACTTGTCTGTGTGTGTTGACTTGACAGTGGGCTTTTAATGGTGATGTCATTAGTTGGCAAGCAGAAGGTAACTATGCCCCATTCCACTTGACTTTGTGCTCTTGCAATGATTGCATGATGAGGTTTCTGTCATTTGTACATGTCTGTAATGTAATGTAAAATTTTGATTGACTTGCATTCAGATACATTGGATAACGTCAATTTTTTAAACATTTTAAGAAAGACCAAGACCACCAAAATCATGTTAACCATAAACTGGAATTGTACATACTCAGGGTTAGGTGTTTAAACAAACAACAAACACAAACAAACATTGGGAAGGGATTGATTTACTTACAGGGATTGATTTAAATCAGGTATTTCAAAAAAAATAAATCTAAGCTTTCAGGTTGTTAGGGCACTGTGTAAGTATCGATGTCTCTTTAGTTGTGTATGAGTTGTGTTACGTCCATTTACAACAATGCAGTTTTCACCATCGATCGGGGACGGTCATTTTGATTGATCAAGGACTATGCAAATGCTTATGATGTTTGTGAATATTCTTTCGCATACCGCGGACCTCCGTTCAACGGGAACCGTGGTATAAATTTTGGTTGTGATTTTTACTGCAATCGGGACATTTTTGTGACCCCGGTTAAAAAAACTGTGTGCAGCTCTCATACGACTTTGATTTTCAATTTGCATCGTTTGCCTAGTCTAGAACGACAGGCCTCGCGTTTCGGGCGGCCCCAATACTGATGTGGCATGTATATTAATGTACTCCCTGTTCAGTGCCAAACACAACATTACCAGCACCACAACAATGCCATTACATATCACTTGCTTGACCACTATGTTGATGTATCAAACTTGTGGCATTTATCATGTTGCTACTTTATATCCTATTTCATTGTTTGTTTTTATCATTGAAGGTAAATAAAGTTTGTGGTGACTGTGGTTTACTACTTTTGTTTTGTCAACAGTCAACGCTCCTCAGTTTGTCGGGGTAGCTCAGAATACTTGCACCAGTACGGTTTTCAGGGCAGTTCTTGTTTTATTAAAGTTACTAGGCGGTGCGTTCAACACAAACATTATTTATTACGATTAGACAATTGAATGACCAATAATGCAAGCTATGAACCAGATGCCTTGTTACGTATAGTGTCTTTAATGCACTGCCCAATTGTTTTGGAAATTTGGAAAATGATGTGTTTACATTCTGGTGAGTGATCGGAAACAAGGGATTTGTTTTATTCTGCTTTTCTCTAAGAAATTTGTTCGTGTTTTCAACTTTTTATTATTCGCATTAATCTCATTTTTTTTTAAGTACGCTACTCCTTTTTTTGTTTACTGTATAAATGTAACGTAGACAGAATCCTGGACAATTGTACACAATAATGGCATAATGACAATTCGTTGGTTACTTTAGCTGTTCTTTAATGCAATGCCCAAATTTGTAATGGAATTGGTGTGTTTAATTCACTGGTGAGTGACGGACAAAAGTATTTGTTTTATTCATGATTTTTATCATAGGATATTGGTTCGCTGTTTCAAATATTTTCTTATTCGCTTAATTCTTTTTTTTTTATGTAATCTAACTACTTTTTTTTGTTTACTGCTAAAATGTAATCGCCGAACTACTCGGGAAAATCTGTACTCCTCGTGGAGGTATTGGCTCAGTATAGAACTAAATTCTATTAAACATGTATATGTACATGTGGAGGTGAACTAATTACCTTTGTGCTAAACAATGTTGTGATTTCCCATCTCAGAAGGTCTTATTTAGGTATTTAAATTAACTGTAATGTACTTTGACAGTGAATAAATTGCATTTTTTTATTTGAGAAGTATGATGTTGTGACTTTTCTATAATTTTTTACTTCTGTTGACCAGCAGCGTTTGATGAAATGTGTCGCAGGTATTTATCCAACTTTAGTACTATGAAAATGCGTGGATTACTGCTATTCATTTGTGTGCCCCCCCCCCCCCCCCCCTTTATGTTACCAGTTCAGTCGGTAATTTCCTTAAAGACAGTACTGCTAACATTGTGAGCTCAAATTTAAACAAATTGTCAACTTTGCTATCTGAGCCTAAGTAATGTTAGTGTTTGAATGGACAATAACCACTAGATACAAAAGTTGGGAATTTATGTGCATGAGTAAGATATGAATGAACATAACATTAATGTAGTACTCAGAGCCAAGTACAAAATAGCCGAGATCTACAACAGTAGGTCTAATGGAGGAAATGGGCAGTTGTGATCAGGTCAAATTATACGAGTTTCACTTTTTTTAACGTGAATTTGCTAACATTTGTGGCGCTTCAATTTAAAAATTGTAAATGGTTGATATCTGAATACATAGTAGTGTTCTTGGCAAATAAGCCCCATGAATAAAAAAGTTGGATAAGTTCCTGCTGGGAAGTTATGCATTGAATAACATTAAAACTCGGGGCGGTTTAATTAGTGTACATGTAGCGTGTACACACAGTAAGTCTATGAGGAGGAAATGGGCGCATTGTGATCGATACTTAGATTTCGCTTTTTTAAAGCACTAATTCATTTTGATCCAATTGTTCTTCGGGCCGTCATTTTAACGCTTATCCGACAATGGTACATGCTTAAGCTATGGGAATCATGTAGCTTCAGATTTTTTAACTGGTATGTTTAGCATCTTGTAAGCACGAAATATCATTTGGAATACACTTTTTAGGGCTTATTTTTTAGACCTTATCAAAGACACTCTGGAGATGGAGATTTGTAGCTCATTTTTTTAACTGTGGTCATTGTTTGATTGTGGCTTATTTCTTTTCTGTGTTATTAAAAAAGGAGTCAGGATTGAGGGGGGGGGGATACTTTACGCAAGAGGGTGCATTTGAACCTCATTACAAACTAAACGGCTTTTAGGCTTTTATCTGTTCAATGGTAACATCATGTACAGCCAACAGTTTTAGGGACTGTGTGGTGGCTGGTGGAGATTTGGTTTCTTTCTATTTGTTTTGTGTTGTATTTTTGGGTAATTTGAAGTTGCATAAAGGGATGTCAACAACGGCATCTGTAGCACATGAGGTTTAATAACAGCGCTAGTCAATCCTTTCATGTACATGTACTTGTGCAGAACATATTATGTGTAGGTACTTAGCTTTGGTAGTGGAGCGAGGGGGTATTTCTTTAATTTCTTTATCTTTCGTTTTGTAGCATTTTATTTCACATGAGAAGATGAAATATGATTAATGATCTTGGAAACTACCTAGATAAACGAATTTTTTTTGTTTTGTTTATGTTTTGTTGGGGGGGGGGGGTGATTGGGTGTGGATACTAACCTTACTGAGGGGGAGGTTTGGTGGGGCGAGGGGGGGTGGCAGTACAGTCTTCATATAACTTAACCAAGTTTTGAGTTGTGTTAGCAACTTTGTGACTCTATATTTTGAAGCAGCAAAGATGAAGCCGATGGGGTTAATTTACTCAATCACCGGGAGTTCTAATGCTTGAGACATAGCTCCTGGTGGATTTGTCTTGATTCTGTCAGCTGTTTCATCTGTGACGATGCGGTACACTATGTCAAGACGCACTAGCAAGTCCCATACTGTGACAAACAAACCAAAACACATAGTCATAGGCCCACAGTAGATGACTGAGAATGATGAGGATTGTTAGTTGTTAATTGTTGTCTCAATCAGTGTGGAAATAGGATGGGTTTAGGATTGAAGTCTTGAAGCAGAATAATAATAGGGTTCAGGGGAATTAAAGTTTAATGTTCAGTTTCTACCAGTTTCTATAGAGCCTGAATTAGTCTATGGATCCGATAATGACACAATATCAAATTTTGTCAAGGCGGTTCGGAGATTATGCATTTCAAAAACCAAATTTTACCCGTTTTGTAACAAATATGGACCAAATTTGCGAAAATAGCCAATTTGCCATATTTTAAAATTGGTGCAAACTGTTAACTAGCTTAGAATGCTGAATTTGGATCTTTCGCTTTAACTTACATAAAAAAGCCAAATACAACAAGTAGTTCAGTTTTACAGTTTGTGTGAACCAAGCAGAGAAATAGTCTTTTTGTTCATTTGACCGATGGACCCGGTTTTTTTTCAAGAAAATGACTTAAGTCAGCTATTAATATGCGTAATTGACTGCCAGAAGCTGTTAATGATTTTCTTCGGCATTTTTCATTATAATATTATATTTGTAACTATTCGAGGCTCTATCTTCGGGTGGTAACACTAAATAAGAGTTCAATATGAATTTGGATATTTATTTCATTAGTACATGCCTTGGGGAAAGATGCCTCATGATAATATGCTGTAATTCGATAGGGCCAAGTTATGTAATTTTGTTGCTTTAGTTTATCATCTGTAATATTAAGCTCTCTTTTTGGTGGTTCACCTGAATGAGATTTATATGCAATTGAGATGCAATTTATTCGTCAACGTAAATGCATTATGAGGCGTGCTAATTATATGCCGTAAATGATTACAGTTCAGAGATAATGTATTTCATTGTTGCTTTCATGCTTTAATGTTTCACTGCTGATACATATGCAAGCCTTCTTTTCAGGTGGTTACTCTAGTTATCAACTGCATATAAACATTTACCTTATGCATGAGATGCATTGTTTAATATTAAGTACAACACATAAGTGACATATATTTTAGGCAGATACCTCCGTCATAAAATGATATGACACAGGCTAATTATGACTTTTTCCAGTATTATAGTCACTGGACCTCTTTATAAAGAGTCTTGGGACTGAAAATTTACCTTGTTATTCGGTTTCTCATGTTATTCCTAGGATAAAATACAAAATTATAAGGCTGGGGACCAGACAATGCTCGTTATAGAGGATTTTGTTATATCGATCTCGTTTATGATGGTTCACTGTATTTGAAATGTAAGTAAATGTGTACATATTCAGTATTGTTCACTCTGAAAATAATAACTTACGTATGCAATGAGGTACATGCTTTAATTACAAGAAATACAGTGCTGTGTGCAGGGCAGATTCCTGTGTATTTCTTTATGAAATAGGATTTTGTATGGTTATTAAAAACGATGGTCATTTGCACTATGTTATTTTAAATTCAATTGAAAGCATGCTTTAAAGTGCCACATGGATAGTATAATATTCCTTACTAGGGCAATTCCACATGAATAAGTTATCTTAATATTTGTAATTTCGTTGATTTGTAGTTGTTACACTGTTGTCATGTCATGCTTATACTTTTATGATATTTATTGAACATGTATCTTTATGATTTATACTTTGATTTTGTACCCTTGTTATTTATTCTTTGGCGAAATGAAATAAAAACGTAAGTGGAATGAACTTGCTGCGCTCTATATTCCAGTCATCATACACATCATAGCATTGTGACTTTTATTTTGACAGTGAAGTTATAATTTTTTACAGCAAGTAATGTATGCTATATGTCAGTCAAACTTGCCAAGATGGTAATCTGTTGGCGGGACTGAAAAAGAGTTTGACTTTTGCGAAAAATTAAACTTATGCAGTCTGCGGTAAAACTAATAAAAGACAAAGACGCTATGCTCATGACTGATGCTGGGGTCGATATTTCTTGTGAAGTGGCAGTCCAATTTTGTGTGCGATGCCTTCAATGACTGAGTCTTCGGATTTTCACGTGAAATTAAATGTGGTGAGCTTTTCAACGTAGAGACTAACAATCTTGGAAGGGACAATGACTGTACGTATGCCAGCAAGTTTTATTTTTAGTTCATGTTCAGAATATAAAACAACAAAAGCCAGCATTAGGTGTTGGATCTTCCCAGTGGTTGAAAAATCCAAAAAATAAGCAAATGTTTGACAGGAAGAACTAAAAAAAAATGTTCAAACTCTATTTACAAAAGTTTGTCTTTGAAGACCATTAACATTAATGTAATGCACAATTCTTTTTTTTTTTCTTCTTCTTTTTTTTTGGGACGAGGGGAGCTTGATAATTTTTAAGTTGTAGGGTTAAGTGGAATAATTGTAATGACCAGACTATATTTCTTGACAACTGAAATGTTTGCAAAATTCGAACATAAATAAAAGTTTGTCTTTATAATGAAATTCAATGTATGTCAATTTTTTTTTGGAGGGGCGGGAGGGGGGGCTGCAATATTATAGTGTCAGGGTTAGCCGCATGGAAATAAATTTGTAATGACAAGAATATAAGTGTCGACCTGAACAGTTGGTTGCGCAAAATTCGAACATAAATAAGTTTGTCTTTCAAATAATGACATTTAACTGTATGTACAATTCTTTTTTTTTCTTTTTTTTTTTTGGGCAGAGGGGGGCATGAATATTTCATAGCTGTCAGGGTTAAGCACGATGAGAATAATCTTTGTATGAAAGCATCTAGGTGTCGCACATGAAATGTGTTAGCCAACATTGTGTGCAACGATTATGTCGCGATCTTCTGCCGTACATTTTATTTTTTCATTTAAATTTGAAGCATTCTTTTTCATTTTTTCCTTGACTACTCTTGTAAAAAATGAAGTATTTTATAGTGATATGTAAATATTTATCTTATATAGTGCAATAAACTTCAGAATTTTGAAGCAACAAACATGTTGCTACTTGATTAAAGATGGATCAGTTTTTTCAATTAAAAAATCATTTAATTTTGAAATATCTTTGACTTGCCTAGATCGTAAAATAATGGCATTTTGTGTTTGCTTCCACACCTAATAATTAAGTAATGTGTATTGAATGGTTCCTTTCATTTTAAAAACAACAACAACAATGACCCATTTTCCCCCTTTCTATTATTTTTTAAATAAGTTTTATTTATTTCTTTTACTTAGCAGGTTATTTCCAATTTCCAGAGGGAGTGTGATTCTTTAAGAAGGAGAAAACTTACATGCGCATGCGCGAAGTCGTAATATCGGTAATTGGACCCGTGACTCGTGTACCGGGTAGCACCATGGACTTACGAAATGTGGATTTATCTCAATATCGTGTTACAAAAAAAACGTGATAATTATAATCAAGTTCAGCTATGCACACCATAAGATTATAAACAAAGTAAGACCCATACCCGGAACTCCTGTATATTCTTATCAATTTCTCGATGTTTTGAACTGATTCATCCAGTAAGACGCAATTGCAAGATTGAAATCAATATTCTGTCATGGATCCGATTCGTTGCTTCAGCTGCTGCTGGGCTTAGCCACTCGGACGCATTTTCACACAAAAAAATTGCAAGACGCGGAAATGCGTACATGAATTTCATCCTTGAAAATATACCGCGGGTGTAACAAATGATCCTCTGCCACTTATTGACGACAATATATAAGATTTAGGTGATGTATGCACAGTTTTTCAAATTTTGGTGTGTCAGCAAAATTGGAAGCAAACTGGACATTTCGGAAAAATCTGCAAGTTCGGTTTCGGTTGGTGCAAGCCTGAACTGTACAGCGACCGTGATCCATATTTCGAAGTGAAGAACATGCTAGAATACTGGATGCCTCACTTTTTCGAATGGGGGTGGCCTTTTTGGCAATAGATTGAAGGGTACAATCGTGATTTTGGGATGTTCGCCGTCTTCCGTACGTGAAGATGGAAAATTTTTTGGGGGCGCTCAGACCGGCGATCTGGTGGGTCCACGCATACGCTCGTTTTCCTCATTCTGTAAAACATGTTATGTATAATATTTTCTATTGCGTTTTTATTTGGTGTTTATAATAAATAAGCATACATTTGAAGTGGAAAGTCTAGATATTTTTACGACTGTTATACATGTTATTTGCCCAAATATTCACCCGTCTAAGCAGTTGGATTTCGCTATTGGCGCTCATTTCGTACTGACGGAACTCTCGGGCTTGACTGACTGCCTACTACTAACAGGTTAGCCGAATTACTGCCGAGAGTTTTTGGGCGGGGTAAGCTGTGGAATGCGGCACTTGCCGGATTATTGGTTTTGACCTTGTATCAATGCAGGATTCACATATTTCATGTGTGTTAACCCTTTGATGAACATCATACCTGGCTTACAACCGTAGAGTTTATGTGTAGATATTTCATCATCCAATCTACAGATATTAGATTTCTGATACAAAATAAGATTTATTTGAATAGAATGTCAAGTACACTTTAGGGTTCGACAACTGGGTGCCCAGTGGGGCAATCAGAGTTGGGCATTCAGAAAAAAACCGATCCTGCCCCAATCCTGGGCAGTGCTTTTTGGCGATGATCCGATTGACAATAAGCACTTGCGTTGAGATTCGTTATAAAGTCGGGACTTGAATCTAACATTCAAGTGCGGACTGGCCAGTCAAAATATAAGTTTTTGCGAGGACTGACCTTTTACTATGTGATTTTTGACATCTAATGAGTTTTACTTTTCAATTTGATTAAAGCGAATAAGCGATTTTTGATCTGTATCAGATAAGATTATTTCATGTAGTGAGGTTGCAGGTCATGTGACATACTGTACAAAATCCACCAAGTTCTGTAGTCTTTATTGGATGTTCAGTTTTTTCTATACTATGATTGGCCTAAGTCTCAAGTATGAATCATGGCATTTTTGTTCGAAAGTGGATGCAAGTACATGCAATGCGAATGCATGTCTTCCGTGCAAACAAAAGGACAGTACAAGAAAGGAGGATGACCAAGATAGATGGTGGATTAAGGCAAAAGAGGAGGATGACGCTCAGATTGGTTGGTTTGAGTTACAAGGAAGGAGGATGCCTGATCCACGAGATGGAAGAAGAACCTGCAATGTACCTATATTCCAGATGACGTCCTATCTTTTGGCCCAAGAGAAGCATTTAACCATGCTTTCGAATTGGATGTCCTACACTATTTTTGCAATTTGCATACGTAATGATAGGATCTTTTAGGAATGTCCCTATTTTTATATTTTATCCCAGTCTTGTCCCTATTTTTGAGGTTGCTGATTGGCGTGGGTAGGTATGCAAGATGGTGTGCGAGGGCATTGCTGCAGAGTGAGTTGTAACCTGACGCGGGCCATCGTTGGGGACAAACACTGATGTGATTCAATGTCCTTAAAAGATGGGTTGCCTGTGAAGTGCGTGCACTGTTGCAGGGAGGGAGGGCCTAAGAACAGTGAATTTCCATTCAGAAAAGGCCTTTTCCCTTTTCCATAATCCTGGAATTCCCATTTCAACTTCTTGAAAAATGGAATTCTGTTATTAGTATGCTTTGGTATGCCTAGATCATGAAAAAAGTACAATTCTGTTTCAAAACTTGTACAAATATCATATTTCTGTGCTTGTCCTGTACACTTTTTCTTTATTTTTAGTTCATTGATTCTTGTTTTTTTTCGTTTCAAAAGTGCAAATTTTGCGAGAGTAAAAAAGATTTTCTGTTCTTTACGTTATCAGTCAAGGGTGTGATTTCTGCGAAATTTCTGTTCCGTTTTAGGCAGGGGTTGGGGGTGGCGGTTCAGGAGAAGAATATTTACAGTATTGGCCAAGAGGGGTGCATTGCAGCACATACTGTCTGTAAAGACCCCCTAGGAAAAGGTAAATGGTGTTGGGTCCAAAATGATGGGGTCGGGCTATTTGTATTCGGGGCCATATTTTTAAGGTACTGGGTGTGTGTAGGGAGAGAGCATTAAACACATTTTTTTGTTTTAAAAAATGTCTGCTTAGACAAGACATTTCTCCATATACCGTTATGTCAAAGACCATTCATATTTTGATTATTCTC
>JZLH01S0600537.1:4251-17633 GCA_001188425.1 Eucidaris tribuloides
TAATACTTCGGGAAGTGCAACAATTCGAGCTATTATCCTATTTCAGCCAATTTATTGAACTGTATATAATTGGATGAATCATAATACTGACTTTTCTTGAACATTTTCAAGCTTTGTTTCGCCACTCTTTTCAGCAACATTTCCAAACATTGCGTTTACTAATGTGTTTCCAAGCGTTTTTTAATTAAGATCACGAGAAGTTGAAAGAATATAAACTTTTTTTTCGCTCTCATGTACATTATAAGCGGGACGATATTCTTTGCGCCCAACTAGAGATCACGACAACGATACAGCCATCCTAAATGTCCAATAAAGCGCTCAACAGGAGGACACCTAGTATATAATAAACATGCATAACCGACAATAGGCGGGGCGTCATAGATTCGAAGTATTTCATTCAACTCACAATTACCAAAGCGAAAGAACGAAACAGCAGTATACCCTGAAAAGCTCATTCAGATCAATTAATTGACAAGAACAAAAACCTAAAAGTACATCTGTACACAATTCCCGTTACGTACATCCATCCTAATTGGCCAACTGGGCAATCGTAGCGGCATTTTCAAGTCAAGCACCACCAAGAAATGAGAATCATGCATAGAAGTCATTTCAGTACCACTTCCAAAGGGCGTAAGCCTCGGGGGTGCACGTCAAACGCACCCCCCCCCCCCCCGCAGGAGCCAAAGGGTTCCGCTCTGGGCAAGCAAATAATATTTTCACCACCTTTTCTGCTTTCCAACGCCCTGATTTTCCAACTTAGTTCCCTCTCCCAAGACCGTCCCACGACAGTTAGTTCGCACCTCCGCAAGATGCTGCACCTCCCCATGCCCGAAACGCAGCCTACGCCCCGACCTTCAAAACATAAAAGTCAATATGATATTATCTGGCCTTATGTGGGCGATCTGTCTAAAAGCCAGAATTCCTTTACACTACGAATGATCTGTACATCCAGATGGTACTTTACCAACTTTTTATTTATCATAAAATATTCTTTCATGTAAAAAATAATAATAAACCTTGGATTTTTGGCTTATTTTCCTCATTTATTGTTGAAAAAAACGTTTGCCTTCTCATTAATTGCCAATTATCAGCAATCAGATTGTACTGTATAATCAATGTTGGGTTTGAACTATCCAGATCGCCAGGCGATGTTTGTGTTTAGTTTATATTTATTTTAATTTAATATTATTTTATTTGAGATCTATTTATTTTTATATTATTTATTTTTCTGGGGGGGGGGCGCTAGAAAGTGCAACAGTGTAGCCAACGACGAAAAATCTCTAATAGTAGCAAGCATAAATAAACTCTTATGCATTCTTAATTATTTCTCAATTTAACCGATAGCCGCGACGAGAGACGCACTGATGACCTTTGGACTCGACAGGCTTATTAACATATACGGAAGGTGTTATTAGATGCAGGCGATCTCCTGTTCAGTATAAAGAAATTTGTTTTAGGATAACAAAATAGTCGTCGCTTGCACATGTTCAATGTCTAATCGATATGCCAGAGTATTCTTCCTACGCGTCATTTCTCTGTTGTAGCGCTACTGTCTTTAGTAAGCTCGTTTATGGGTCTACAAATATTAAAATGTCTGTCAAGCTGCGTGAGTCCGTATTACTGATATCGATATGTCTACATCGTCTATCAGTGGTAACACCTGAAACTGACCACTCCGTCGTCACCACGTCCGACGGCCGGAAAAATCACCTGTGGAACGCAGTCCTTCAACCTGTCAAATCCCCTCGACTTTCTAAACGTTATGTAAGCGGCGATACACGAGGATGCCCCTTACGCGTAAGCCGTTGCTGCGAAACCATTCCGTAGCAGACGATGCGTTCCGAAGTTCAGTGGCGGGACTTTGATGCAACGACGTGCGGCGATGCCGTTCCTCAAGTGAAATAGAAGTTTTTGACATCCACTATGGAATAGCAGCTGAAGACTGTCTTACTTGGATATCTTTGTACCAGAACCTCAGTAACAAGAATTGTTATCCTGTTGATGAAACTTAACAGGTGGATGCCCGCAAACTGATATAAAGAGGTGGCGCGATTGCGCACCGCGCGATTTTGTTACGCATGCAGATACAAGGCCCTTTCTTTACACTGGTACGCCAATTAACAAGAACACATTATGTTTGACTGTCTGAAATAAACGCAACTAAATGCTAAAAACTGTTTATCGCCTGTCAATTACCCAAATTCAAGACTACATGCGAGCCAACACATTGGCACGCACATCACACTTTGTATATTTCTTATTCTGGTAAAGACCACTAACAAAGTTCGAGAGACTCTTGGTGCGTAACATTTAGAACTCCCTTAAACGAGTATTTTCAAGGGGCTATATACGCGTTGGGCTTTGCAAAATGCTCTGGAATACTGCGGCTCATTTAATGCCTTTTAATATCTTTTTAACTCTTATTAATTTATCTAATCATTTATCTATTTTACTTCATTTATATGGATTGATGCATTATGATTAACTATTGCTTGATTACTTGATTGATGCATTGGATATGATTGATTATTGATTGATTGATTACTTAATGATTAATTAATTGATTGGATCTGGTTAATGTTAATTGATTGATTGATTGGATTGACTGATTGATTGATTCGATTGAGTTGATGATTGATGCGATGATTGATTGAATTGATTGCATATCTAATTCTTTTCAACCAGAAATCCTCTTTAGCGCGTGATGCGTGTGGTTCACGGGGAAGGCTTTCATGCAGGAGCCTGGTGGATCGATACCCGTTCACTACCCGATGACCACTGCGAGCCTATCGGCGATGTTATCGTACGTCACGATCGAAACTATCGAGTTGGTGTATTGGATTTGCTTGCCACTGGTATATGTCATATAGTATTGCATTTATCATTTAGGATTGAACGTTAAAATGTTTTAATTAACATATTACCTATCGTAAATTAAACCTTAGTTTCAACGGGTTCCTAAATCCAATTCAAAGAAAGAAGTGGTTTTTAACATCATTTCATTTCGAAATTATTGAACTGTAATTTCCTCTGGGACAGCGTTGAGAAACAACTGTACGATTACAGGAAATATTGATTTTAAAAAAAAATATCCAGGCACGTGTGCCATTTTGGAGGAAAAAACGAATTTTTCGCAAAAATAACACTTTTTTTTTTAGAACTGAAGCTCCACAAAATATTGAAAGTAATCCCTGTTCAGGATAATCATAGTGGCCCTTATCTAAAGTATCCATTGCCATTATTGTTAGAAATTCTACTCATGTTGATTACATTTTCGTAATATTATTTCATTGTAAATATCAACTCACACCAAACACACACAGCAAACACAAACAAAGCAAAGAGAAGCACTAACAAGTAAGCTCACACACACCAACTTAACAAAAAGCACACTCGCGACACGCACGCACACACACACACTCACCACAAAACGAAATAAAACATCTCTTATGGTTGGAAATGATTGCTTATTGATATCAGTCGTTGTATGAAAAACATTTTGCTTGAACTTATATGTTCATCGTTACAAAGCTCAATTACAGCAGCAATGAGCCTACTGACTATATTGTTAGCAACAAAATACAGCACACTTTACAGAATCTAACATTATTGAATATTTTCAATATAACAAAAAACAAGTATATCGACAGTTTAATTTTCACGATTAATGGTATTTAATAACTTCCTGCTTTTATAGGAGATGACGAAATAAACCGCCAAATTAGGTATGTTGGATCAACGCAAGCACTGCTGGGGTGCAGACAAACATCGCGTCAGGTAGGAAAGAGTTCAACTCTGATTTTTAAACTAAACGAGATATGCGAAGGTTGGCAGAAGATGTAGTGTTACCTATTTATTATTATTTATTATTTATTAACTAATATTTTATATTTTTATTTGTGATATATATATATATATATATTATATCGATATATATATATATACCTCCTACTCAAAAAGTGATTGCAAACATACACATATACCGATCGATTTTACGTTGAAAGGTGGTGTCTGATAATAATGTCAAAATGAAGTTGTATGATTGGAAATAACAATTATTTGAAAAGACACTTGCAATCGAATATCTTTCTCGGTTTCTTCTCCAAGGCGTAGAGTTAATCAAATGGCAGGCGCCCCTCACGACATGAGGGCTCGGAACATAAAAATTTGACATTTTTTCGCCCACCCTATAGGGTGGGGCGATGTTAATTTAACACTAGCATGTAATTTCGCTTCAATATTACCAATGAACGGTTTTAATGGTTTTGAAAGATCCGAGCAAACAAACAATGTGAATTTAATTCCTCTGAAGGGTCCCTCAGTAAAGAAGACCTACCCCCCTCGAAGACGATGCTTGACCTCCCCTATCTCATAAGACACGTGGCAAAGAGTAAGACGCCCCAATATTTAAAGCGAGACCTCTCAAGTTATAATTTCTTGATTCTTTTGTCAATTCTAATAGGCAAGTTTATTATTGTAAACACTCTTAAAATTTTACTGTCGTGAGACCTGCTTCCAGTACAATTGAATATAATGATTGTGAAGAGATGACCAATCATCTTTAATGAGTAGCCTTATCCTCCCTTGTCATGTCTTATGAAGATAGGAGGTCAGCTTTCGTTTCTGAGGGCGTCGGTCCTCTCTTTACTGAGACCCCTTCAGAGAAACGAATATTTGAGTATATTTGTTTCGCTGGAAGCTCTCTTCCAAACCATCAAAACCGTTTCATTGGTATATGGAACGCGGAATAATATGGTCAAGTGTGAACTTAAACAGACCCACCCCCTATGGGGAGCGCGAAAAAAAGATAAATTTATGTCCCAGCCCCTCTGTCCGTGGGCGCGCCTGCATTTGATGAAGTCTCTGTCCGCCTTGCGCAGAACAACGCAGACAGAATTTCATCTGCATTGTCATTTTCCACCAATAAATTTGTTATATTTCCAAATCCATAAACGCCTGATTAGGACATATGTTTTAGAAAAGACCCTTCACAACGTAAGAATGTATCCGTTATAGTGTATGTTGCACATACTTTTGAGTAGGGAGGAGTATAATATACTAATATATATATATATATATTATATATATAGTAAATATATAATATATATATATATATTATATCTTTTAATATTCATCATGTAGTTTAAGGTTTTTCAGTGATAGGATAAAGGTTGATTTAATCAACATTGTTTTCTGATGCATTTTGACCCCCATTATCCGTAATATATTATTTTGTTGATAATCTTTTTTTTTTAACGTTAGTGTATCAATGTAAAAGAATCGGTGTTCCGCTTTTATATTCTTTTTTGATTTTATTTTGACTTTATTCTATTTTCATTTTATATATTTTATCTGGTTTAATTCATTCTATTATTGCTTGAATCCTCCAGCTTTTGGCTTTGTGATGCCTAGCCGAGGTCACCATGTTCAGGAAGAGAGGTGCGGATCTGCCAAGCGTCCAACAGGCCATCTTCACACTAGTGTATCACAATGATTGTGGCAGTCTCTTCTCAAGCGCGCTCATTAAGCAGGGTCTGTATTTATCTGGAATGCCGTTTGTTTAAGCGGCCGAACGCCACCCCATAGTTTTCACCGCGTTATCGTGGACTGGCAGAATGAAGTACGATAATCGTAGACGAATCGTTGTTTGCGAGAGTTGTCTTCCAAACGGAGTAAGTAACTTTAAGTGGCGCGAAAGTGTTCCTTAAATATGAATGATTCATGTAAAAAAAAAAATAAAAAAATCACTGCATTTGGTCAGAAATTCCACCACACATAATTTTCGTAACGTATTGTACATACATCATGTGACAAAAAATCTGTCACAAATAAATCCTGTTTGTTTTTGTTACCAATAAATCTATGTCGATGATTTTGTAACCACAATCAACAATCGCACTTACTCGATTTGGACAATACGAAAGCCGCCGTCATGACTTTGTCCCAACAAATCAATCCTCCGGCGCGTGGTTGTTTCGAAATCAATCCTTACTGTGATTTTGTCACAAAACTCTACCGCCCTACCCGTGATTTTATTACAATAAAACCACAAAATTTGATTTTATCACAAAATCATACGGCACACTATAAACTTTTTATTTGTTTTCTTTTTTATTTTATTTTCCCCCATTCGCAGTTGCAAAGTCAATAAACAAACTGGTGTCTTCACATGCAAATCGGTAAAATGTCTAATTCGTAATTTCAAATTCAACGTTTACTTTCACGGGCGTGCGTTGAATGACGTTTGTCTCACAACCCTTATGCCTTGAAAATGACGGTGAATATGACCCTTTGACTTCGGTAAAGGGATGAGCGACTGGGTGCCCCCATGATTTGACCCGTATTAAGCCACTGTTAAGTGTTATAAAATTAACTAATACATATAAAACAAATATATTTAAATTGAAAATGATAAGACAGAAAATAGATAGTATGTATAAATAAAATCTTTGTCCCACTGTATTCTTTCTGAATAATTTGGTTAGTAATGATTAAAGTTATAGGCTAACATTGTGGAGCTTCAATTAAAAAAATTGTCAAACTTTAATATCTGAGCTACATAGTAGTGTTCAAATGGACAAATAAACACCCTAGAATACAAAAGTTAGGAAACTTACACTGCCAATGGCAAGTTATACATGAAATAAACAATAAAACTCGGGGCGATTTTTATTAACCTAGGTGTACACACAGTAAGTCTATGGGAGGAAATGGGCAAGTGAATCTGGTCAACTTACGATTTTCACTATTTTAAAGCACTAAACAATCATTTTGAAATACAATTTTTTCAGGGCTTCATTTTTAGACCTCATCAAAGACACTGGTAGCATGGGGAATCATGCGGCTCAGATTTTTTTAACTGTGGTAAATGTTAGCCAATACCTTTAAATTAAATTGTCATGTATTTTTAAACATGTTATTGGTTGCATTAATTATTACGTCAATGAAATGAGTCAATAAGCAAAAACGCGATGTATTATTGAATAAACTAATACATACAAAGTAAGTATAATGAAATTGAAAATGAGAAATGTCCCTCTGTACTGTATTACACAGTTTGTACTACGGAATAAATTCGAATATTTTATAAAAATCGATTATGCTGTATGAATGAATTCGTTTGTGATCCACTGTCGTAAATATGACTCCTCCCCTTGGGTTCAGGTGATACTGGGTATATAACTTATATAAAAATAGTTACATGTCATATTTTCTTTCCCTACCGAAGGAATAAGTCCGTGTGTGTCATTGTGTACTGTGTGTGTGTTTGTGTGTGTGTGTGTGTGTGTGTGTGTGTGTGTGTGTGTGTGTGTGTGTGTGTGTGTGTGTGTGTGAGTATGTATAGTGTGTGTTTGTGTGCTTGATGTACATGCATCATAGTCAACCCTTCTGAACATCAAATCCCCCCCCCCCAGGTGTGCAGGACCTGTCTGCGCCACTGACTAACTCTCTGGTGCAATGCAAATGTTTACAAACGCCCCCGGATTGCAATACATCATGGTCTCATCATAAAAGGCGCTAAATTTAGGATAGGGTTACGATTAAAAAGTCAATCAGAATGACCAAAAGTCCGGGGAGGTGAAATATGAGAAATTGTGAAAGATTGCAAGTATGTATCCGCAAGGGGCGGCGCCACAGTAAAATCTTAGGGGGCGACGGGATCCTGTTTCACGACCAAATCAAATCAAATAAAAAAATGGGGGCTTTTCAGTAAGTTCCGCCTAGTCTGAATTCCAGACTCCGCCTCTGTGAAGCAGAGGCCGGCCGCGTATTTTACTGGTCCATTCAGTACGTCTGGTAGCCAGACTAGTTCCGCCAGAAACCTAGCTGTTCCGTGACCAAACCACGCCCAAACGATCCGATGGGGCCTAAGTATGTCCATGACGGAAAATCTGAGGGGGGGAAAAAAAAAAAAAAAAACTCGTCAAGCTGCCAAAAAAAATGGTCCAGCTGGTGTCTCTATGACTGACGAGAAATCTCGTCCTGCTGTAGGTGTCTCTATCGACGATTTTTTTTTCGTCAAGCACCTTGTGCCCGGGTGACGAAGAAAATCTCGTCCTGCTGTGGTAGTCTCTATCGACGAATTTTGTTTCGTCAAGCATCTTGTGCCAGGCTGACGAAGAAAATCTTGTCCTGCTGTGGTGTCTCTATCGACGATTTTTTTTTCGTCAAGCATCTTGTGCCAGGCTGACGAAGAAAATCTCGTCCTGCTTTGGTGTCTGAATTGGCGATATTTTTCGTCAAGCATCTCCTTGTTATACGCACAGTGCGTACAATATAGTAACTTAGAGCTGTACTCAGAGAGAGTAAATACCTCGGCCAAAGTTACAATTTCTCTCCCCAGCATGTTCCCTTTTAAAACGTGTGTAAATTTTCAGATGTAAAACTGTACCTTAAACATACAGACAGACAAACTCGCATGATCAAAAAACCTCCTCCAAATTCGTTGGCGGTGGTCATAACATGCAGCATGTGTGTTTCTAAGTGCTTCTTGTAAATTTATCGTTGCAAGTGTATGCATTCGTTATTTTCTGGAGAGGGGATTCTCTACAAACACAGACTAAAATGAAATACATGCATAATGAATGGTAGCCAGCTGAGTTTGAATTAAAATAATCCCATCGACTAATGTATGTGTTTGATAGAGGCATTTCACATAATATAATACGTTTTTTTTTAAATGTATATGTTATCATAACATACTCTTTTTGTTTAAACACTGTACATTTTTGCGTTATCTTCTTGAATACATCGGAAGTGCAAACACATATCCTATTCAGCAATTTATTGAACTGTATAGTAATTGGATGAATCATAAACTGACTTTCTTGACATTTTTCACTTTTGTTTCCCACTTTTTCAAACATTTTCAACATTGTTTACTTAAATGTGTTTCCAAGCGTTTTTTTAATTAAGATCACGAGAAGTTTGAAAGAAATATACTTTTTTTCGCTCTTCATTAGCATAATTAAGCGGGACGATATTCTTTGCGCCAAAGTAGATCACGACAAGATACATCATCCTAAATGTCCAATAAAGCTCAAAGGAGGACACTAGTATATAATAAAATGATAACCGACAATACGGTCTAGATTTCGAAGTTTTCATTCAACTCACAATTACCAAAAGAAGAGAGAAAACATTATACCTGAAAAGCTTCATTCAGTCAATTATTGACAGAACTAACTAAAGTAGATCTGTACACCATTCGTTACGTAATCACATCCATTGCCACTCAATTCGTGCGTGCATGTTCAATCACCCACAAGAAATGAGAATCATGCATAGAATCATTTCAGTACAACTTCCAAGGGCGTAGGCTGGGGGTGCACGTGCCAACCCCCCCCCCCCCCGCAGAGCCAAAGGAGTTCCGCTTCTGGCAAGCAAAAATAAATTTTCACCACCTTTTCTGCTTTCAACGCCTGATTTTCTCAACTTTAGTTCCACCTCCCTAAGACCTCCCCACACCAAGTTAGTTCCACCTCCGCAAGATGTGCACCTCCCCATGCCCAAACCAGCCTACGCCCCTGACTTCAAAACATAAAGTCAATAGTGATTTATTGGCTTATTGCGATCGTCTAAAGAGCAGAATTCCTTTACATCAAATGATCCTGTACATCAATGGTACTTTACCAACTTTTTATGTTATCATAAAATATTCTTCAATGTAAAAAATAATAATAAACTTGGATTTTTTGGCTTTATTTTCCTCAATTTATTGTTGAAAGAAAACTGTCTTTTCTCCATTAATTGCCAATTTATCACAATCAGATTGTACTGTATATCAATGTTGGGTTTGACTATCCAGATCGCCAGCATGTTTAGTTTTAGTTTATTTTATTTTAATTTAATTTATTTTATTTTAGATCTATTTTATTTTATATTATTTTATTTTTCTGGGGGGCGTTAGAAGTGAACAGTGTGCCAACACGAAAATCTAATAGTACAATGCATAAATAAACTTTGCAATTCTTAATTAATTTCTCAAATTAAACTCGATAGCACGCGGACGAGAGACCACTGATGACCTTTGGACTCAGGGCTTATTTAAATATACGGAAGGTGTTATTAGATGCAGCGATCCCTGTTCAGTATAAAGAATATTTGTTTTAGGATAACAAAAAGTCTGTCCTTGCACATGTTGCAATGTTCTAATCGAAGAGTATTCTTCCTACGGTCATTTCTCGTTTTGTACGCCTAGTTCTTTAGTAGAGCTCGTTTTGGGTCTACAAATTTAAAATGTCTGTCAAGCTGCGTGAGTCCGTTTTACTGATATCGATATGTTACATCGTTCTATCAGTGGGTACACCTGAAACTGACCCACCTGTCGTCACCACGTCCACGGCGAAAATCACCGGGAAACGAGTCCTAGTCAACCCTCGTCAAATCCCCGACTTTCAACGTTATGTAGCGGCGTACACGAGGATCCCCTACGCAGAACCTCCTGTCGGAAACCTTCGGTACAGACATGCGGTTCCGAAGGTTGTCAGTGGCGACTTTGATGCAACGAGGGCGGCGATTGCGTGTCCTCAAGTTGAAATAGAAGTTTTTGACATCCACATGGATACATCTGAAGACTGTCTGTACTTGGATATCTTTGTACCAGAACCTCAGGTAACAAGAATTTTATCCTGTTGATGAAACTACAGGGTGGATGCGCATGACTGATATAAAGGGTGGGCGGGATGCGCACCGCGATTTTGTTACCATGCAGATACAAGGCCCTTCTTTCACTTGGTACCAATAACAAGAACACATTATGTTGTACTGTCTGAAATAACGCAACTAAATGACTAAAAACTGTTTATCGCTGTAATTACAAATTAAGATACATCGAAGCCAACATGGCAGACATAACTTTGTATTTTTATTTGGTAAAATCACTTACAAATTCGAGAGACTCTTGGTGGGTACATGTAGAACTTCCCTTAAACGATTTTTAAGGGGCTATATACCGTTGGCTTTGCAAAATGCTCTGGAATCTGCGGCTCATTTATGTATTTATATCTTTTTAATCTTATTAAGTTTATCTAATCATTTATCTATTTATTTCATTTATTGATTGATTGATTAATCGATTAACTATTGCTTGATTACTTGATTGATTGATTGATTGATTGATTGATTGATTGATTGATTGATTGATTGATTGATTGATTGATTGATTGATTGATTGATTGATTAATTGATTACTTAATTGATTAATTAATTGATTGGATTGATTAATTGATTGATTGATTGATTGACTGATTGATTGATTGATTGATTGATTGATTGATTGATTGATTAATTGATTGATTGATTGATTGATTGATTGATTGATTGATTGATATCTATTCTTTTCAACAGAAATCCTCTTTAGCCGTGATGGTGTGGATTCACGGCGGAGGCTTTCATGTAGGAGCTGGATCGATACCCGTTCAACTACCGATACCACTGGCAGCTATCGGCGATGTTATCGTAGTCACGATCAACTATCGAGTTGGTGTATTGGGATTTCTTGCCACTGGTATATGTCATATAGTATTGCATTTTATCTTTTAGATTGACACGTTAAAATGTTTTAAACAAATATTACCATGTAAATTAACATCTTAGTTTCAACGGGTTCTAAATCCAATTTCAAGCAAAAGTGGTTTTTTAGCATCATTTGGGCAATTCCGCGAAAAATGTTACCCGGGCTCCAAATCATGAAATATGTAATAATTCAAAAAAAATATGGGCTATAGTAATATATTTAATATCACACAATAGAACTCATCGAACTCTTTAATTTGAGTGGAATTTGAATACATTTGAAGTATATTTAGACATGCTTTTCTTCAAAAAACGCATTTTCTTGCAAAATTTTCTGATCTTTTTTGAAAAACATACACAATCTTTGAGTCTCATTATTTCAAATTCAACAGCACTTCAGAATTAATTTATAGTAGTTTTTAGTTAAGAAAGGACCAAAAATGACTAATATAGCTTTATATTAGTTATCAAATGGTCTTAAGCATAAATATAAGGACCTAAAAAAGTGGTACGAAGTGTAATGTCCGTAACATTAAAAATGTAATGTCCGTAACGCAACATTTATGGTCCTGTATGGGATATACTGAATCTGTTGTACCTAATTGTCATCCTACGACTTAAACAGGTCCTCAGCACCCATTTCAGATGAAATTGGCTTCACTTCATGCTTAAGCTCACAAAATTTTTGACAAATGCATTGGTAGGTGAAAAGTCTTGTCCAAAAAATGTAATGTCCGTAACAGCAAACATTATGAGTGATAACTTCCCAACGATAAATAGAAACTAATTCAAATTCAAACTGTTAACACTTCGGAGTGGATCGTGTAAGATTCCCACAAAAAAGTTCATAATGTTGATGAGGATTTCTAGAAATAAGCTCCCAAAGTTGCAAAAAAATTTCTGAATGTAATGTCCGTAACGCTGGAATTGCCCATTTCGTTTCGACAATTTATTGAACTGTAATATACACCTTGGCATCAGGTTGAGAAAACAACTGTACAGATTACAGAAATATTGATTTTAAAAAAATATCCATTGGCACGTATGCCAATTTGGAGGGAAAAAACGAATTTTCCAAAAATAACCTACTTTTTTTTTAGAAACTGAAGCTCCACAAAATATTGAAGTAACCTGTTCAGGTATAACTATAGTTGCCTTATCTTAGTATCCATTGCATTATTTTAGACATTCTACTCATGTTGATACATTTTCGTAATATATATTTTCATTGTTAAATATCACACTCACACAAACACACACACAAACACAAACAAACAAAGAGAAGCACACAAGTAGTCACACACACGCACTTCAACAAAAACACACTCGCGCACGCACGCACACACACACACACACAAACGAATAAAACATTCTTATGGTTGAATGATTGCTTATTGATATCGTCGTTATAATGAAGAAAATTTTGCTTGAATTTATATTGTTCATCGTACAAGACTCAATTACAGCACAATGAGCTATGACTATTTGGTACAACAAAATACAGCACACTTTACAGAATTAACATTTAAATATTTTCAATATAACAAAAACAAGTATATCGACAGTTAATATTTCACTGATTATGTATTTAATAACTTCCTGTTTATAGGAGATGACGAAATACCGGCCAATTTAGGTATGTTGGATCAACGACAAGCACTGCTGTGGGTGCAGGAAAACATCGCAGGTAGGAAAGGTTCAACTCTGATTTTAAAACTAAACGAGAATGCGAAGTTGGCAGAAGATGTAGTGTTTACCTATTTATTTATTTATTTATTTATTTATTAACTAATTTTATATTTTATTTGTTGATATATATATATATATATATATATATATATATATATACTACCTCCTACTACTAA
>JZLH01S0600555.1:6441-29204 GCA_001188425.1 Eucidaris tribuloides
ATCAGGATTGTTTCTAGGCCATGGTAGAATTTCAAGGTGGTTCTCTCTTACCCATTTCTGCACAGCCTTAGCCGAATGACACGGGCATTGTCTTGCTAGAATTTTGCTTCTCCATCCCAGAATAAGTGTTTCAGAGACGGTGGAGCATAGTATTTTAGGATGTTGATGTAGTGCGCCCCATTGATAGTCCCATACATCTTGTGCAGCTGTCCCACACCACCTTCAGCAAAGCACCTCAGACCATGATACCCTCACCTCCATGCTTCATAGTGGGATTAAAACATTCAGAAATGTATTCTTTACCCTTTCTCCTTCTAACACTGATTGGTTTGTCAATAACTAGGCAATATCTGCATTCGTCATTAAAGAGAACCTTGTCCCAGTTCCTGTTCTTGTTTTTTCTTGCCCACAGCAAACGGTCTCTTCGTGCTGCAGGAGTTAGAAGAGGTTTCTTCTTCGCTCTGCAGTACCTTAGACCGCCCTGTTCAAGCCTTCTTCTAACTGTTCTTGATCTAAGGGCTCTACCAAACACTGTTTTAAGTTCTCTTGCCATTTGCTTCAAGGTCTACCCCTGTTTCTAAGTGATTCTTTGATTGTGATTTTGTCTTGTCTGGGTGTTGTCAGTCGTTTCCTTTCTTTTCATGACTTTTCCTTCGCTGTGCCTGTCTCCTTGTGGTTATGAACTTCTGGGTGGCTCTTTGGGCAACGTGCAATCTCTCAACGATTTTGTTCACGCTATACCCTTCTTCATAAACCACAGCGGCCCTCATTCTGTGTTCTGAACCCATCCTTGGCCTTAGGGCCATGTTGTGTTGTAGGAAAAAAGGGAAATTCTGACATTCAAGCCCCTTAAAAAATTGTGATTTCTTTTACTTGAAATATGGTGTAATAAATAAAGATTGTATATTGACAACAATTTGATAAAACTTGGGATATTCTGGACATGTAACCTACCTTAATTCTCTCTCAATTATGGTAAATTGTTAATATTTCATGGAATGGACAGTACCTGAAACTGGTTGCTCTCAAGGGTGCTGTTACTGATTACATTGGTCTTAAGGAGTGGCCAAGGAGTGGACACGAGTACTCTACATCACTTATCTGTACCATAAATAGAGCTTTTGTTATTGGATTCTGATTTTTTTAATCAAAAGGTGTTGCATGCTTTGGTTTAATATTTCCATAATTTCATTGCCCCCCATTGTTACGTAGAATGCCAAAAATGGTGAAGAGATTTCTGACAGTACTGTATCCAGATGTGTTTTTAGGTTGATAAGTATCATAAACGAAAAGAAATAATACACATATAAACATATTTCCCTGTTTCTGCATATAGAAAGAAGAAAATATTGGCTTTCACACGGGTGGCTAATTAATTTTGGCCAGTAGTGTAGATCAAAACTGAGAAAATATTGGAAATGAATCCAATACTTGATCAAGTAAATCAATCATCTATACCCTGACATGTGACTCGTAAGACACAGCATGCGTGACTCGCGTGACACAAGTATGGAATGGCTGTTATAGTGATTTAATAGTTAATAATTTTACTGATTTGTTTATGACATTTTCTTTATTTCCAATAATTACGTGTCCTACTCGCATCACTAAAGATTCAAATTCCCTCATAGATAATAAATTTACAAATAATATGCATGGCAATTGTGCAATATCAGGTATACTTTTGGAAAATGTGAGTGATCACTTACCTATTTTTTCTATATTTGATAAAGCTTTCAAAATAAAAAATCTAAATCACGTGCAATATTTCGACGAAATATAAATGAATTAAATATCTGTCGATTTGGTCGATTACTGAAGGATCACGAGTGGATTTTGAATGATATTGATGCAAATATTATGTATGATGATTTTGAAAGCAAATTTATTTCATTGTATGATACACATTTCCCAATTAAAAGAAAAATTGTAAAAAAGAAAAGAATTGACAAACCATGGTTTACCAATGAATTAAGAAAATTATCTCGAAAGAAGGAAAAATTGTACAATGGATTTATTAAACATCCTTCCGTTTTAACTGAAAATAATTATAAATGTTTTAGAAATTATTATACTAAAATTCTACGAAAAAGGAAGACGGCTTATTATAAATCTAAATTTGATTCAGTGAACATTTTATAGGTACGTGGAAATAAATAAATAATATTTTTAATAAAACCAAATCCAAATGCAATATTCCCGAAAGATTAATAATCGAAAACTCAGAAATCAAAGATGAATTTGAAATAGCTCAAGAGTTTAATAAATTCTTTATTGAAATTGGTCCCAAACTAACCCGATCGTTATTTGATGAAACACAAAATTTAAATACACCGTATTCGTCGTACCTTCAAAATTTCAATGAAGCATCTTTATACATGAAACCAATTCCTGAAGGGGAAATCATATCAATTGTACAAAAATTAAAGAATAAGACTAGCCCTGGATATGACGACATTAATATAACTGTAATAAAACAGATAATTCCTTTCATTTGTAAACCATTGGCAGATATATTTAACACATCTATTGAAACTGGAATTGTACCAAATAAATTAAAATTAGCAAAAGTTACACCCGTTTTTAAATCAGGATCAAAAAATAGTACTTGTAATTACCGTCCTATTTCTGTACTTTCTGTCTTTTCTAAGATTCTTAGAAAAATGTGTATTATGATTTATGATTTTTTGTGTAAACTATGTTTATCCGAAAATCAGTTTGGATTTAGACGGGTTTATCTACTGTCAACTAGCCTAACGCAAATTTTTACAAACTGTTGTTTCTGCTTTAGATAATAAATCTTTCAGTTTTGGCGTTTTTTTTAGGATTTGTCAAAAGCATTTGTCACTATTGTATCACTCATTTTATTCTGCATAAACTTCTCATACGGAATTCGGGGGTACATCATTTTTGGGATCAAAAATTATCTTTCTAGACAACAATTTGTATGTATTAATTCCTGCTAAATTTATTTAAAAACTATTACATGTGGTTGTTCGTCTAAGGGATCCATTTTAGGCTCTCGTCTTTTCCTTCTTTGATGTTTAATTGACATCGCCAGGTCGTACACCTTTTTATCAATTTACTCAATTTGTGATGATACAAGTGATTTTATTTCCCATGAAAATGCCCACATATTGAAGAATTCTATTCTGGTTTAACCGTCATATAGTTGAGTACTCAATTTGTCAAATACTAGTTATATGATCAGCTTAGCTATAGCAAAATACTCACTAGAAGATGTAAACTTAATTAATTAATTTATGAATTAACATTCTCCTCAAATATATATTATCTCTGCATATACATTGTATGAGATCTTGTCCTGGGAAATATATAACCATCATTAAATATTGTCAGTAAGTTGCTAAAGTTTGTCTAGGGCATCGTTTAGATGTACAAAACTATATTACCTGAAAATTCTTGTTGACCTTATATATAATACATTATTTTACCACACATTACATCTGTAACATTAATTGCGAGATTTGTGCAAAAGATTTTCCGGATGAATATATAAATTACAAAAGAAAGACATGTAGCCGCTTAATACCCTCTGCATATACTCCCATCATTCCTTGTTTGCCGATATAATCTTATTATTATGACATTATTAACTTGTAGTAGGATTTTTATTGTATATGTGTCACAATAATTTATTACCATCATTTTTAAATCAAAATATCTCTTAATTCATCATTCATCATATTTAACCCGCAGAGCTAATGATTTCCAATTCCAAAAGTCACGAACCTCCATGCCCAGAAATTTAGCTTTAATGGACCCAAAGTGTGGAATGCACTTACAACTGTCTTAAAATTTGTAATTCCCTTCCTTGTTTCAAACTGAAAATTTAAAATATTCTGATATAAAAAAACTGTAATATCACTTCAATCACTTATATAGAATGTGCTTGACAGTTGTAATTTAACTTTCATATAGACTTGCGTTCCTTGTGCAATGATTTTGTATTCTGGTTTTGTATGACTTTCTCACTCATACATGTTTACTGTATTTTGTTTTGTTAAGGGGGTGTCAATATTTATAAGTCATTTTCCGATGTGATTTCCTGTTGGACTTCTCAACATTCTCTACGTTTTTATGTGCTCTGTAAACCTATTTATTTTATATCTTGTTTATATCTTTTTGTTTTATCCTATATATGTACGTCAATGTTCTTTTTTATGTGGGAATAAACGTTGTTTGAATTTGATATTTGAATTAATTTTACTGTAACTTGGTCAAGGTACATTGGGCTGATTCATCTCAACTTGCGTCTTGCTTACCATGGTAACTTGAAGCTTTTCAATTACATCAATGTGCATTGCATGGCGCAGCGTTTAGAGCAAAAGTTTTAGGGGGCGTACAGGGGGGCTTGACGCGAAAGATGCGAGGGTGCGAAGCGACGAGCGGTGGGGAGCGTGTTGGAGGGGGGATATTATTATATATTATTATATTTCACTATATACTGCGTTTTCCTATATGGCCCAAAGCGCTTACAATTGTATACAATATGTAATCTTAAAACTACAAACTCCTAAAGAAATGGTTTTTAATGCCTTTTTGAAAATTGGTATTGATGGAAGACTGTCTTATTGTAAGTGGGCAAATTTTCCAGTATTTTTCGAAGCTGAACACAGTAAATTTCCTATCTTCCGGCTAATTGTGCGAGTAACTGATATGTGTACCCCTCCCCGGGTAGACTTTTTGAAATCACATAGAAGAACGTGTTTGTCGGCATGGTAAATTAATATTTCAAAGGTATATTTTAAGGATTATTTTCAAAAAGATTACTGTAATTGGGCAGTGATAGAAGGAACGAAACCTGCGAACAGGGGGAGGTAGGAACTTTTTGAAAATACGCATAGAAAAGACGTGATTCTAGGCATGGTAAATTCCGATATTTGAAGGTATATTTTAAAAAGATGGATTGCAGTTAGGATTTCAAAAAGTTGTAGGCCTACAGGAAGTATGTGGCAAACTGTATGTGCGTAATCATACTAGCGAGAGAGCGCAGCGACCGAGCGGAGGAGTGTGTGTTTGAGGGGGGGGGGGAGGCCCTCCCACTGAGAAAATTTTTCAAAATACGAACAGAATTTGTTATTCTGGCTAATTAGACAAACAATATTTGCATTTTTACCTTAAGCGTATATTGAAAGTTTTACGCGCGTAGCGCGCCGAAAATTTTGACATTTTATTACCACGTCAATGGAAATATTGGGGCAAAGGTATTGTTTGTCAAATTGAAAGAAAAATGATATGTTTAACAAGCAATGTAAGACACAACAAAACCATTAAACATTTAAACATACACAATATTCAATTTTGCGGCGCACCTCTCTTGAAAAATTGTCAGCGTATATTGAAATTTTTGGGCGCGTAGCGCGCCGAAATTTTTGACACTTTATAACACGCCAATGAAATCTTTTGACAAACACATTGTTTTGCCCCCTCCCCCAAAAAACTGATAAATTGAAAAATTATATGTTTAAAAAGCTGCGTAAGCACTGCAAAAACATTAATTGTATCATTACCACGCCAATGAAAATATTGGGGTAGACATACTGTGACATATTGTGTTACTCCCCCACCCCCTCCCCCCAAAAAATCACAAATTGAAAAATAATATGTTTCACAAGCAACGTAAGGCACTACAAAACCATTACACCCTACACAATGTTTTTTTTTGTTCGCGCTTTGCGGAAAAATGTTAACATATGTATTACTGTACTGCAATTTTGCGCGCGTAGCGCGCAGAAAATTTTGACATTTTATTACCACGCCAATGAAAATATTGGGGCAAAGGTACTGTTTTGCCCTCCTCCCCCCAAAATTGTTAAATTAAAAGAAAAATGATGTTTAACAAGCAATGTAACACACTACAAAATCATTAAACCTACACAATGTTTTTGTTTTTTGTTCGCGCTTTGCGAGAAAAATTGTTAAAATATGTAGGCCTATTACTGTACTGCAATTTTGCGCGCGAAGCGCGCCGAAAATGTTCACATTTTCCTTACTTTTGCCCCCTCCTCTACAAAAAAATTGACAAATTGAATCATATTCTTAAAACTTAATGCAAGAATATAGCACAAAGTACTACAAAACCATTACACAATGTTCAATTTTTTGCACGCTTTGGAAAAAACGTGTCACCATAATGTATTATTGCAATTCTGCGCGCGGAGCGCGCCGAAATTTTTGAATTGTTCTTACTTTTGCCCACCCCCCTTAAAAAAATGACAAATTGAATCATTCTTGAAACGTAATGCAAGAATAGCGCAAGGAACTACAAAACCATCGAACTATTACACAATAATTAATTGTGTGGCACGCCTTTGAAAGAAAAGTTGCTACATGTAGCTTATATTGCAATTTTGTGCGCGGAGCGTGCCGAAATTTTTGACAATTCGTTTCCACGCCAATGAAAATATTGGCCCCCCTTATCCGAAAAATGGTTTGACGCACCTGCGTCTGTGCCGTGATTTTTCTGTGGACTTTTCATTTCATTCTTTTAATTTTCTTTTAGCTGCTGAATGGTGGGGAAGGGGGGCGGGCGGGCCGCGGCGCGGGGCGCGGGGGGCGTGCGCCGCGCCGCGGGGCGGGCGCGCAGGGGGGGCGCCGGGCTATTGGGACGCGCAGCGCGGCCCAAGTTGACCGATGGCCCTAGTTTATGTTCCCCCTGGCTGCGCTTAGTGCGTATAATTTGAATGAAGATTCACGAATTAAAAAAAAAATGTTCAGGAAGTATTTTGTGAAAAAACTGTAATTGGGTATTTAGACTTGCGTGGAGGGAGGAGGACGGGTGTGGGATGGGGAACCCACGGCAAGAATGTTTTTTGAAATACACGCAGTGCAGAAGAATGTTTCTAATCACAGTAAATACATATTTTAAAGGTATATTTATGAAAATTATTATAAGGATTGTTGTGAGGATTTCAAGACGATGTACAATAAGTAGACTATGTGAAAAAATGTAAATTAGGTAGTCGAGGGAGCGAAGCGACGAGCAGGAGTAGGGAATTTTTTGGAACTTATATGTGTCAAAAAGACGTGTTTCTGGGCATAGTAAATACGTATTTAAACAATTTCATTACGTCTTTCTCCAAATATTTAGATCGCTTCAGTTTATATATTAATATTTTCATTTAATTTTTTTTTGTCCGAAAATTTTTGGGGGGGCTTGAGCAATTTTTGGGGGGCTCAAGCCCCCCAAAGACCCCCCCCCCCCGTAGAACCGCGCCTGATTGGATGGGAGTGCGGACTGCTGAGGCATATCCATCGACTGCGCGCAGTCGAACTGCTCTAGTTATGAAAGGGCGAAAGTAAAGCTGCCGAGGATATTAACAACAAAAACATCATCATCAACAACAACAACTACTAATACTACTACTACTACTACTACTACTACTACTACTACTACTACTACTACTGCTACACTGTACTACTACTACTATTATTATTATCATCATCATCATCATCATCATCATTATTATTTATTATTCTTTTTTTTATTATTATTATTAGGATTAGGATTATTAGGATTAGGATTATTAGGATTTCTACAGCGTCGTTTATAATTCTGGTTAATTAAGTGCTCAAGGTGTTTTATGACATAGAAAAGGAAAAAATAAACAACTTTACAGTTACAGAGTTTGTGTCATTCAGTCATTCAGCTAAATTCGAGTCCAGTAGATCTTTGATGGCTTTGAAACTCCGGTGGTACGGAGGCATAGGTGGCCACTTCGGGCCCTGCATAACATAATGTTATCATTACACTTCTCTGATCTAGAATTCCCAGCGCCAGGCTAGAAAGCAAAAGGTACCATTTTTAAAAGTCTTTGGTATGACTCCGCCATGCGTTTCCTTTTTACACCCTGGCGAAGGATTTTCTTAGTTAAATTACAACGAACCTGCTGGATGCAAAGTCTACACTACGTTTATCGTATACAGTGAATTTTCCGTGAATCGGATAGTCTAGGTTCTGGACTTTATTTTTTTATATTTTTTATTCGCCGACTATTATGCATTTGCAACTATACGCACCAAGCCGAATGATGGCGCAACCTCGCCGGACAAGTAAAAATAAAGTCCAGAACCTAGACTATGAATCGGATTGAGTGCGAGTGCCGAGGGGTGCCGAGTCCAAAGGAAGAATAATTAGACCAAATGGGGTATAGGACAGTATTTTTATATTTGTCATAGCAGATTTATACCAACAGAGGTGACTGAAAATCAAAAACAATTCTGAAAGGCAAATTAATCAAAAGTTCGAGATGTGTTACTCCAGTAGTGCACTGCCACTCTTAAAGGCACTGTATAACAATGTTTCCAGTTTAAAAATATCTGAGCTACATGATTCCCCATTCTACTAGCTGACTAGTGTCTTTGATACAGTCTAAAAATGAAGCCCTGAAAAAATTTCAGTGTAAAACAATCATTAAGTGCTTTAAAAAAGTGAAAATCATTGAGAGACCATTCCAGCTTTTCTCCATAGACTGCTGTGTTGCAGACTTTTCTTATCGACCGATATAAAATTAATGTGCCAATTTGTATCTGCACATATTGTACTAGTGACAGCATAACTGTCCAAACTTTTGTGTTCTAGGGTGTTTATTTGTCCATTCAAACACTGTCAGATATGTCAGATAGCAAAGTTTGACAATTTTTTAAACGGGTCTTCCACAGTGTTATATAGTGTCTTTAAGAACGCGTAGTTGCACAACACTATTGAACACGTCGTAGTCCGTACGTACACTCAGTCACGGACAATTCACTTTACTCGGTGGTACGGTGCGATAAACGTAGACTTCGTTTGCAACAGGTTCGTTGCAATTAAACAAAGAAAATCCTTCGGCAGGGTGTAAAACGGAAACGTGCGACCCGGCCGGAGTTCGAACCCGCGACCTTCCGGACGTGAGGCGGACGCTCCAACCACTAGGCCATCACACCGACGTATGTGTGTGTGTATGTGTGCGCGCGTGTGTCTGTGTCTGATGGGGACATATGGTTACGTTTTTACTAAAGTTGCAACACGACGTAATATGTTGACCGGAGGCAGACCCTCTCTACTTCTTTACAGGCAAAACCCACTGAAGACGGTTTGCTTCAACGTGCATTTCCCATAGACCACGAGACAAGATATCTCGTGTCCAATCTTCAACGGGTTAATTCATTTATTTATTTCATTTATTTCCACTTTCAGCAAAATATAAAAACATTACAATTTTCATCAAAAGATACATTGATATATACATAGTGACGGAGTCATTGCAAACACCAGAGTGTTGAATTTGACACCAAGGGTATAGCCCAGTACATGTATACGTAATTACCAAATATCGTCGGTATATGGAACCAGAAGGGCGCTATTGCCGTACAAAGTATACAGCAATAGCGCCCTTCTGGTTACCGACGAACTTGCCAAAAGGAAGCAAGTGACAAAAGTGTTATTTCTCATAAATTAGCAAGTTTTGTCTATAATTTGCATTGGCATCAATGTAATTTCACAGCATTTTGACTTAAATATCTTTCAACAGAAATTTTGCCTGGAGGTACAGCATGCGTAGAATGTTTCAAAAACACCAAAGAAGGGCCGGACACCTTTGGGGCCAGACGCCCCGACCGTAAACTCGTCAGCCACCAATGCTTGTAGATATTCCCACTACACTATCATAACTAGTACCAACTCGTTGTTATTTTAAACACCGATGAGTAATGAGTTACTTTTGCAAGATGGATAATACTTTGATTAATTAATAATTTGATCAAGTGATGCGAATGTGTGTTAATTGTGTGTATATGTCTGCCTGCCTGTGCGCGTGTGTTTGTGTATTTACGTATGTGTTGTGTGTGAATGCGTGTCTGTGGTGTGTGTATGTAGGTATGCGTGTGTAATAATAATGTTTTATTTACTCGGGGTATAGGGTAGCCACTTCGGGCCCTGCATTTGTTATCATTACACTGTCTTCTCTGATCTAGAATTCCGGGCGCCAGGCTAGAAAGCAGAAGGTACCATTTTTAAAAGTCTTTGGTATGACAAGGCCGGAGTTTGAACCCGCGACCTTCCGGACGTGAGGCGGACGCTCCATCATACCGACGTATGTGTGTTTGTACGTATGTGTGTGTGTGTGTGCGTGTGTCGATGAGTAATGAGTTACTTTTGCAAGATGGATAATACTTTGATTAATAATACAATCAGAACAGGTCTTTTTGTCATTTCGATCCTTCGCAAATAAATACCATTTATTTTACCATTTAATTTGTATCCATACAGCTTTTATCCTTTTTTAAGTGTCAGTTTTATTCTTTAATGTTTTTATATTCAGTATATAACATTTACACTTTTTTTAATTGTATGTAATTACGACGAGAAATAAGCAAACACCCAGTCAGTCAATCACGGGTTTCTGTTATCAGACAATCCATTATAAGAAACAGTGGAAATCAATAATAATGATAATGAAGTTTTGTTTTTAAAGCTCCTCACACATATTACCTCTAGGCCCTTTACACTAGAGGAAATAAGTCAAGACATTACAGCCACAATGGGTACACTCATTTCATTGCTATTCCATGTATCCATTTATACACCTGGGTGGAGAGCAGCAAAGCAGATTGATATATCATATGGTAATGAATACACTATATACTAGGTGTTAAAAATAATATTTGTCAATTTTGGAAATTAATAACACAAAAACTGTACAACAGATTATACTGGCATTGAGTATAGTTACAGCATAATAGTGAACATTTTTGTTTGAGGTGGTTTGAATATGATATCAATGATCAGTTTTATGTAATTCATGCTTGTTTAAAAAGTGAGGGTTCAGATTTTGCTCAATATCCAGCCCCCTGTACAAAATTGAAACTGTACAGAAATCAAATGGTATGTGTGAGAGTGTGTGTTTAGTCCCCACACAATAGCAATAGACAATGGCGGCTGGTGAACAGAACAGCGCACGGTAGAAACCTTGGTATTCCAATCTCTCACTAAAGCCAGGTTGCATTATTAATATTCATTAGTAAGTAGCCTGACGACTGCTAGACTTTATTCACTATCCATAGCCATTGTCTAATGCTATTGTGTAGGGACTAGACACACACTCTCACACACACCATTCGATTTATGTACAGTTTCAAATTTGTACAGGCGGTTGGATATTGAGCAAAATCTGAACCCTAACTTAAAAAAAAACATGAATTACATAAAACTGATTATTGATATCGTCTTAAAACCACCTAAAACAGAAATGTTCACTATTATGCTGTAACTACACTCAATGCCAGTATAATCTGTTGTACAGTTTTTGTGTTATTAATTTCCAAAATTGACGAATATTAATTTTAACACCTAGTATTTAGCAATCTATATCTATCTATCTATCTGTCTATCTATCTATCTATCTATCTATCTATCTATCTTTCTATCTATCCATCTATCTACCTAACTATCTATCTATCTATCTATCTATCTATCTATCTATCTATCTATCTACCTATCTATCTATCTTTTATCTATCTATCTATCTATCTATCTATCTATCTATCTATCTATCTATCTATCTATCTATCTATCTATCTAGGCCTATCTATCTATCTATATCCATCCCCCATCTATATATATCATATCATTATTGTTATTACTACTTTATCGTCATCATCATCATCATCGTCGTCATCATTATCATCATTAGCACCATTATCAATGTTATGACTCTGTAAGAAAACCTTTCAAATTGTGAAATATAATTGGCAAATCCGAGATCCAGTAAATTACACTCTACATACAACCTTTTCTTCTTTATTTACAATGCAATAATGTCAACTTCTCTGTGTTCTAAGTGGTACTACAGTTTCACTGGCAGAATGATCTCACAGGGTTGCCAGGTTTTCCGATTATTACACGCCAAATGACTCGCCAAATACAGTGAAAAAACACCAAATTCACTATTGATGCATGTTATGGGCAGAGATGTGGTCAGAAAGAAAACCTTAATTTTTTGGTAACACCCTCGAATCCTCTGCCACAGCCGCAAATTTGAGTGCCGCAATTTACGCGCAGCCAGATTTTACCCGTGAAGTACTTGCACACCTCTACGTTTGGACTCTTATCGCACTTATTTCACTCAATATCCTCTGAAAATCGGGTTTTACAATGAGTTTTAGGTATGCCATTTTGAAACACACACACAAAAAAAAACGTCAAAAGAGGCATTTGGCGAGCACTCTGAGCTGTTTAATGCCAATAAAAAAAACACACGCCAAATTTGGTGTTGTTGGCGTTAAAAATGCCAGACTGGCAACCCTGTTATATCGCTGAAAGCTGACTGTCCTCCGCTAAACCATGGACCCATGGCTCAAGCTACTGTCACACTGTGCCGTCTAACGATTCCGTCTGCTTCCGTCTAAAATATTTACCTCAGGCGGAGTCAAATGGAATACAAAGAATGAAACAGAACGGAAAAGCAACGTCTGTCAACGTCTAGATACGTTTGTAATCCAGTTGAAAAACAAATTAAAAAGTCCATTAAACGTTCAATAAACGTACGCGTTCGTTTTTCAGACGGAATCGTTAGACGGCGCAGTGTGACAGTAGCTTAAACGTTGTCATTTATAGTTGCTGCAGATGGTTGACGCCGTATCATTGGCTAACGAGGCAAACACCCGGCTTTGGTTGGGATACTAGTATTTACATACATCACAAGCTGCAGCTGGAAGAAACAAAAAGAAGGGGAAGAATGGAAAGATTCACAGATTTTGTAACACTCTGGTGATTTAATGTTTATCTTATAGTCCAATTTGTTTAGATCACTTGAGACACCACTACTTTTATATTTTTTGTGAAAACTGCTCACTAAACTACTAATTCACCACAAAATAACCCGAATGACAAATTAAGTTATACAGACACAATGTAAGATCATTCTTATTTAATTTACTTTATCATCCGCACAATTTTTTTTCATATAATTATGGGTGACAAAAATCTGCGAGTTCTATACATATTACATGGGTCAATATAATTGTACTTGTGATAAAGCACGTGTATGATTATGATGGGACGTTAATTAAGGTCCCGTCAAGGGGGTGACATAATTTGGAGAGGTCAATATATCTCAGGAACCAATTGATTTAAAACATATATATACAAATATATACATTGACTAGAATATACAAATTGTATCCAGACTGAAAGGATATGTCTTAATATTATTTGATTACAATTTAGGAAAAATAAGCGTGCACTTTAATACCAGTTTTAAATTACAGTATTAAAAAGGTACATAGCAAATTTGGCCATCAGAACAGTTACTGATTTGTACAACAAAGTGAAACTGTTTGACCGTGAAATTTTCAGAATATATTCCTTACATACAATATTTGATTCTAGCATCACTATTTCCTAAATTTCCTCATAAATCGAGGACTACTTTCAAATCTTGCCATTTCTCTTCAATGGAGAAATTTACCCAATTGTCACATACAAGAGGATGTCATCGCTACTTCGCTAGGTAATTCATTAACTGCTACTTGATACTTGATGTGATAATCCCTTGATGCAGCTCATAGCCAAAGCTACCTTGGCCCATCCGACATTATAACGTATTGAACAGATGATTGGTTTGACATATTCTGTAAACAGAACTTTGCACGAATTTCTAGTAAAAACCACTTACGCTAAAAAAACAGAAGTATCTAACATCTTTACACGATGTTGATCATCCAATATTATGGCAAAACGATATGTGGTAGGCCGTACTTTATCACTTGATATATGTATTGAACTGAGTGAGCGGTTGCTTTGTTTAGTTTTTGTTGTTCTTACTTCAATGACTTTTCATTTGCTTTACGGTGAGTATGATTACTTCTTTCTTTCCCCTCCAATATGTTTGCAATTGTACACGTTTTAATATGTTGGGTCGGCGTATCATAAGGATTACTCTTTTTAGCTGATGCCCTCTCAGTATATATACTTTTTTAAAATCTCGTACTGATATATGTTCTTGTATCATTTTGTAAATTATTTATCTTGTTTTGATGTCAATTGTTTTTATACTGAGTAAAATAAAATGAAATGAATGAATGAATGAATAATGGGTTCTTAAATATTTAATAAATTTGACATACTCAATGAATTTCATTAGACAAAATAAACACGACTTCCAACTCGTGATCATATCGACCTACTTATCTATCTATTCATCCATGTATCTATTCATCAATCAATCAATCAATCAATCAATCAATCAATCAATCAATCAGTTAATCAATTAGCCAATCTACCTACCTATCTATCTATCTATCTATCTATCTATCTATCTATCTATCTATCTATCTAATCTATCTATCCATCTATCTATCTATCTATCTATCTAATCTATCTATCTAATCTATCTATCTATCTATCTATCTATCTATCTATCTATCTATCTATCTATCTATATATCTATCTATCTTTCTACCTACTTATCCATTATATCGAATTTAATATATTTTTCTACATATTTATACAGACACATTTTCAATCTTATTTTCTAATTATCAAAACTTACGTTTATTTAATGGATTCATAAGAGCTAGAGTCTTGATTTCTTCTGCACAAACCAATGAGGTACAAGAATCCGTCCTAGAAAGGAAGGCATATGATTACAAAAAAAGCATTACATACAATCACCATGTGAAGTGGCGGACAACTTCAATGACAATTGGGTGTGTAGCAATAAATAATTGAATTTTGAAGGTTAGTGACATGATTGTGAACACTTGAAAATGCCTCAAGAACCAAATGAGTTGAAATATATACCAACTATACACTAGCAGGAGTGGATCTCCCAACTGGGAGGATTTGTCTGTAATTTGTTTACTTAAGGAGAATCAAGCATAAACACAGGAGTATCTTAATTTTATCCGGGGACGATAAAAATAAGCCCCATATAGAGCCACACAGCAGGTTTCCGTACTACGAGTGATATTGACATTGTTTATTTTAGAATGAGTCAACGTTTGGCTACAAGATTATCACAGGAGAATCCTTGCATAGTTTACTTCATTCTAGAGTAGTTTCAGCCCAAGTTGAGGACTAGCCCCAATCATGTCATTTACTTTTAATAAAGTGAGTATTGGACTTAGGTTAGAATTCCACACAGAACCTATTACAAAAAGCCCAATTAACATTACAACGTTTAATTAACTCTCTCACATTTTTTTCACCATATACCCTTCCAGAAAAAGAACAACAACAACAACAACAACAACAACAACAACAACAACAGCACGTCTCAGTTTATCATTTTTTTTTACACAATTTCATATATTGATACTGTGAACACTCTGTAGTCATAAAGTTCACATTGTGTTCACAGTGTGAACCCAGTGTGACGGCGCTGTGTTCTTTCAGGCAGGTCATGATCACTGAGTGGATTCAGCCCTTTACTCAGAGTGACACCGGGATGAGACCAGTGTGTGATTATAGGGAGAGTTAGAAATGCGTTCATTTTGTAACACTGTATTGACGTTGTCATGCAGCTGGCATTCAGCTCCGTTTGGCTGAAAAAGTAGGAGAAAATTAAAAGCAAAATTCTCCAGAATGAGGAGAAAGTATGATTCAACCCACCAAAGTAGGAGGAAAGTAGGATATTTATAAGTACTGTTTGCGGTATAACCTAGAAGAAAATGGAAATATGTGTGATACGCGGAAAGAAAATGCTAAGATTGGCAAAAAAAAGCGGAAAGCCGTGGAGACAAATTTTCCTTCTCACAGGTAATGATAGTAATTACAATACTCTCAGCAACAACCTGTCAAGACAATTAACTCAACTCCAACCAAATATTAAACCTATCGCAAAGTGTTTTTTTTTTGGACAAAGAGGAGGAAAAAGTAGGAAAATCAGGATTTTTAGGGGGGACAATAGGAAAATTATGATTCTGACAAAAGTGAAGGAAAAGTCCACAGTGAAGCTGCAGTGTGTGTGTGTTGTGTGCTGTGTGTGTGTGTGTGTGTGGTTGTGTTGTGTGTGTGTGTGTGTGTGTGTGGTGTTGTGTGTGATGAGTGTGTGTGTGTGTGTGTGTGTGTGTTGTGTGTGTGTGTTGTGTGTGTGTGTGTGTGTGTGTGGTGTGTGTGTGTGTGTAGGGGGGGGTGTGTGTGTGTGTGTGTGGAGGGGGGGGATTCTGCGCGAGGGTAACTCCGCGGCCCCATAACTGCTAGACTGCAGGCTTCCCACGCATTTCAGCTGTGATATGTAACTGAAAGGATTAACCTACCTTTACCAACAGCGGGAAATCTGCCCAGAAACTGTAATTTGGCACCAGCTCTTTGCCTCGAGCTCCTTTGACGAACTTCATAAATAGGACGCCCGCAACGATATAAATCACAACCAGTAATGAAAATCTGTGGTAATTATAGAAATCATAGAAATCATTATACACTATATATATGACAGCAATATAACACATATTACCAGACTGCTTTAAAAGCTACTGAAAAGTAATAAAATAAAGCAATGTTATCAATTAATTCGTATCTAAATCTTGTCAACAGTTGCTGAAAAAGTCGTGATCAAAAGAATGGAATAAAGCGCAGGCACGGACGTATGAGCGTCCAATCCTTCTGTCAGTCTGTTCAGTACACTTATCAATTAGAGCAATATTCTCAAATAAGAGAAAATTTACGGTTAAAGCACTTCTGCCTCGAACATAATGTAAGACCCTTTTGCAGGGCAGATGACGAAGATGTCTTCAACAATTCAGGTGACGATTGTTGAGCAGGACGATAGACGCTGGTCTTGGAACGAGCAAATCACGTAACGATTTTGCAAGCGGTGTCTTTACAATGACAGTAAGATCACAAATGCCATATGTACTTCACATTTGTTTTCATATGTACTCTACGTGGGGGGGGGAGGTAATTAGACTTTAAAATTCAAACACGTGTCTTAATTAAATTCCTACATGAAAAAAGACACTGAATTCAAAATGCTTATCCACTAAACTCAAGTAAGTAGTTTTATGAATTTTTCAAGTTGTCAAAATTATTGTGGGAGCAAAACGATTTGTTTGGCCCCCAATATTTCATTGGTGGAGCGACTGCCCCATCCCCACCCTACCCCGATCGAGGATCGACGCCCTTGCTATCTGCCTGATTATACAAGTGTGCCCCACTCGGGCGTTTGCACTTACACGATACAGATAATTCCACCGGTGGTTATACCACCGCCATGACTGTCGTAGCATCCGGGAACTTTTTGCAAACACGCCAGACAAGTGCCGATCGTAAAGTTCTGTCGTGGATATATCGAACCAAAACGTATGATAAATCGTGAAGATCAGATCGTAAATGTCGTTATAAAAGAAAAAATGCAAATAATTACTGATGATAAGAATAAGAAAGAGGAAGAAAAAATAAGGAGTAGGAGGAGCAGGAGTAGGAGAGGGAGAAGGAAGGCAATGGAAATAAGCAACAACAGCACTAGAATCGTATCGCATCTCTACAGTATTAGGAAAATACTGAGAATTAGAAGGTACCGGCGAGGTGGCAAATGGTCTATAAACCACGCTTTTGGACTATGATTTCAGTTTGTTTATGCACGTATACGAGTACTTCATTTTTTCCCTAGTTTCCACATGCTCGTTCGTTTTAATGTGTTGTATGTTGTATTGTATGAAGATTTTGTCCATCCTACAATCATGAAGTTTCTTTTACCATTCATAATAGGGGCCTCTGTATAGCACTTTACTTTTGCCCTTTCTTAAACTATTACGGTGTTTATAGGACGACTGTATCCAATTGTTATGTAACTTTAATTGCATAGACATATATTTTCAGATATTAATTTTTTCGATAAATCTTCTTTTCTTGATTGACTTTTAACATCAAAAAGGCCTATAGAATACGCCAAAATATAGAAGTAATTTGTAAGAAATCACATTTTCTCCATGGTGCACTTACATAATGACCTTTCTTATCTGGATCTTCCCCAATGACAGTGTATGTTGGCTTCAGAGCAGATGAATCACATTGATATGTTACTTCGGACGTCCTGGAACTAAAAATCATGAAACGAAATCCAAGATCGAGTTTAGGTTCTTTTCTTTGTATGGCAAATTCGGGGTTACTGATAGGACTACGCGCTAGGAATTTAATAACCCATCAGTCAGGGTACCGAGAGTTAGGACCAGTATAAAACATTACAGTCGAGAGTCCCCAAGTTCCACCCACAAACACAACATGTCAATATGGTTTGTGCACGTGACTAGGACAATAGGCCTGCTCCCAGGTCCCAGATCTAGGGGAAGGGATAGTTGTTTCTGAATTATATGATAAGGCCTGCACGTCCGTGTGTGTCATCTCCACAGCGTCTCCATGGAGATTATTCCCAGCCCGGCTGCATGTTCGGTATACGATCAAGATGTAATCCATTCACAAAATGACTTTCTTAATCCTCTCATCAGGTACTCTGTATACTCGTGAGTGGAGAGATCTAGGAAGTACATATGAATTGTCTTATCCCAGGACTCAAACTCGCAGAATCGAGGATTCAAGCCGGGAATCTCGCCCCCACCCCGGGGGGGGGGGAGGGACACTCTTCACACGGCGTGCTACACACACACGTCCAGAAAACGAGTCGAAAAAGGGTCACTTTTCCGGCTCTTAGGCCTCGTCGACGTCTTTTGGAAAAAGGGTTGCTTTTTCATCACCATTCTCCAGCAATCACCACTTAGGGTACCCTTTTCTTATCGGGTTGCTAATTTGGTTATGTCGATTACGCCATTTAGTGGTGGAAATCTCGTTTGTTACTTACGAAAATTATTTATGAATTATCAAGTGTATTACTTTAGCCTCTTCGGGTTGTGTAATGCACAATTTCATGTTTTAGATGAGAAGGACACCTGGGTAGGGTATCAAATTACTTGATTTTACTGTTTACGACACATATGGTGTCAAATTACTGAATTTCCCTGAATTTTCACGCCTAATATATCAGCTTTAGTGAATTTACCTGTTCACGCATGTGTTACACCATCTAGGCTTGCAAAGTTGGTGATGTAAGTTACGCCATTTAAGGTGCATTTCTGATGTTGTCTGACACGTGTGGGTAGCAGGTCGTGTGTAGAGTACCCCCCCCCCCGATCTCGTAATCGGGAAGCTACCACCTTTCCTAATAAACCTGCCCATTTAAGAATAACACAGTGAATTATGTGGAATTACCACCTCTATAAACTTTTGCTCACCCCGAAGTGCCATCAGGTGACGAATATTTCAGTACAATGGTTGGTCGACTTTGGACCTCAGTCCCCATTGACCAAGTTGGACTAGGATCTCCGATATCGTACGAATCTGATGATTCGGTATCATATTGGCACGCCTGTACAGAGAATACAAAATTGATATGTAATATCTTAGAAAAGGCAGAGTGTAAATGTTCAAAATTTGAAGCGTGGTTATTAGAAAAGGGTAAATTTTGAGTGTGAAAAGGTGAATTTTATTCTATTGAAAAGTCAACCTCAGTGACGAATAGAATGATTACTGAGGTCACCAAAATTAAATAAATATCACTATGTGCACATTAAATCCACTTTGATTTTATTCTTTATTTGCCCATTTTGATCACTTCAAAATAATCTTTTCATTGTATGTAACTCTACTTAACACGTTGGCTTTGTCTTAGCGACCAGTTGTCCAACAAAAATGAACAAAGTTCGACAGCAGGACCCTGAACAGGGTACGTAATTCTACAGCTATTTAACTCAACTAGATGATTGCTACTGTTCCTGCTACTTCTTGGGAAGTACTTCCCTGTTTTCTTGTAACTCTCAATGAAAATAAGAGCTTCTTCAATTCTTCCACCTGTTACACAGTCTATCATTTTTTTTTCAGCAATATTACTTTCGCTAGTCAGAGTTATCTGTTGACTCAGAGTCCATAAGTTCCGAGATCGAGCCTCCGGGCCGAGACTGTCCCAAAGTTCAACCTTGCCGTATGGAATGTAACGATAACTCGGGACCGACCCGAGACCATGCAGCCCTTCAAAAGAGATTTCAGCAACATTGATCGTAATGGCTATATTTAGCACATGATCATATTTGCTCACAAAGAAGGTGGCGATGATGATGAATTTCAGTTAGTGTATTAGGTTATCAAAGTCAGGGAGTCTCTTTTGCATGCCCAAAAATTAAACATTGTCAGTTATTGTGAAAATACACTGATATGGAAGAAAATGTCATCTTAGAACCTCAGCAAAGAATAGGAGCTAGAATCTTAGTTTTAGTGAAATTATAGTTACCGTAAGACTTTAATTTTAATTATTGTCTCATAAAAACAAAAATTCCTCTCAAAGAACATACAACAATTGCCTTTGTTTTTTGCGCAATGATAACATTCTAGGTAACCACTGACCCTCAAATTTCACAGACATGTCATCAAATAGCCTTATAGGGCATGGGTGATTTTTTGTTTATTTTGCTGCGTGAGGAATGCAAATAAGGTTCCCCGAATTTAAGGTATGAAGGCATTAAGTGCTAAGTGACATCGCTAAAAATGCCAAAATGTAAAATGCTTACCGCAACGTTTTTGCAACGCTTATCAGTGAATGGGAAGCACGGATTGTATGCATACTCAAACTTCGGCTTGCCGGGTGGTGCTTTATATGAAAACCTGACAACAGAACAAAAATTACATGTATATTGGCCAGAAAGGTCTATCGGTCAACTGTGTTAACTACGGTATAATGTCGACTCCCCCCCCCCAAATACCATTATTTCTTCCGACAATACAAATCTTTTATTCTGCATAAAGGTAAAATTTTGGTGGTTTGTTCCAGTAACGGTAAAAGAATCGACTTGGTTTTTTTTTTTTGGGGGGGGGATGTACCTTTTATCTCAGAAGTACTTCGAAGTCTGGAATTTTCACCGTGCATTTTGTCCATTTAAGATTATCATTTTGACCAGTTAAAATTATTCTGAGAGAGACACGCCCCGAAGCCATTCGTCAAAATCATGATTTATTGCGTCGGTATACATTGGTTGATTTTGACCAATATTTTTATTTGACACTTACTTATACGGTACATGAATGGCGTTTTGACGGTTTCATATTTTCATTTTAATATATCTTCAACCCTATTCTATTGTCTAGGCTGATTCATCCTCTGTAGTACGAAGCCCTCTTCGAGCATCTTCCGTCTTTTTCTGTCTCTAGCCTACCGTGAGCAAGTCTTTCCTATGTATACTGTTATAACATCTCCATCGTCGCTTTTGTCTGCCTCTTTTCCCTTTTGCAGGACGAGGTTGCCATTTTGTTACCCTTTTTGTCCAACGGTTGTCACGCATCCTGGCGATATGCCCTGCCCACCTCCATTTAATGTTTTTGATTTTCTTTTATATCTTTTGGTTTTTACACCTGTCTCGTATATTGATCCATTTAGCATCTTCCTTTCTTTTAGCATCTCCTTTTCCATATCAAACTTTTGCAATTTCATGATTGGTCGTTCAAATTGTTACCAAAAACTTGGCTAAATAGTTCAGAAACTTGCATCACCTCGTATCATACTTTGCTACCAAAGTCAGCAGTGAAAGCGCTGATCCGACATTTGCTCCGGTGACAGTATCTCAGAAGACAAAGAGTCAAGGTTACTGGGTTTCCAGTTCAGAATAGGGTTAGGGTAAATGTTTGGGTTAGGGTTAGGGTTAGGATTGCAGTCAGGGTTAGTGCGTGAATTAATCGTCGGATGTCCCCGGAGCAAATGTCGAACCTTCGCGGAAGCATCTACAGTCAATACATTAAAGTCAGAAGTTGACGCAGCCATCTCAAAGAAGTACAACAAACTTATATGTATCTAGTTTAGTTTCCGTAAAATAGCTGCAGTCAATACTGCAATACAACAGTTGTATTCAAGTGTGACATGCAGTGTAAGTTAACTGAAAATGGGAGGGCATTACAAGACCACCGCATCGGTTGTCCGGCAGAAGGGTCCTAGCGTATGTCCTCGGCAGAAGGGTGACAGCAGTGAATTGTCTCTAACTTGAAAACCATTGTTTTTTGACATAAAATAAAAAAAGTGTGATATTTTTATATCTTTTCATCAGTCTGTTAAGTGCAAATATTAAATAATGCAATATTTCTCAAATTAGAGAAAATCATTAAGGTCCCTCTGCCGGGAACATATACTACGCCCCTTTTGCCGGACAACCAACGACCCTCTTACCCAACGAGACAGGTGAATACAGGTGAATACTAGGGTTGCCAGGTTTTCCGAATCTCAAAACGCCAAAGTGCATGCCAAATTCAGTGGAAAAACGCCAAATTCGCTTTTGATGCATTTTACGGGCAGCATAGTCTACATGTGGTTAGAAATAACGTTGTAATCAATTTATAACACCTTTGAAACCTCTGGCGCAGCCAAAAATTTGAATACCGCAGTTTAAACGCAGCCAGATTTTGCCCGTGAATTACTATGTGCACCGCAAGTTTTGGACCCTTGTGACACCTAGTTTTCAGAAAATCATTAGGAAATCGGGTTTATAATGATTATTAGGTATGCAATTGAAAAACGCCAAAAAATGAAAAAAAAATGCGTTTGGCGTGCACTTTGAATTCGTCAATGCCAACGGTATAAAAACCCCGCCAAACTAAGTGTTTTTGACGTTAAAAACGCCAAACGGGTAACCCTGGTGAATACTTACGCAGGTCCACCGGATTTCTTGCCTAGAGGCGTAAAGTCGATTTCTGTCTTTTCGGTATCGTCATAAATACACGTACATGTCGC
>JZLH01S0600559.1:10901-39002 GCA_001188425.1 Eucidaris tribuloides
AAAAGTATTGCAACGTACACTATAACGCATGCATTTTGAGTTGGAGGGGTCTTTCTATAATGATATCCTAATGAAGTTTATTATTGAAAAATGCAAAATTATTTGAAAAGAAATCAATGAATATTATTTCTCCTTTCTTCTTCAATGCGGAGAGATTATCAAATGCAGGTGCGCCCACGGCAGAGGGGCGGGAACATGGAATTTAACATGTTTTTTGCCTCCCTGTAGGGGTGGGGTGTTACTACTGATATAAAGATGATGGCCTTCTCTCCACATTATTATATCCAATGTACTGAAAAGTCGCATGACAGCAAGTTTTAGGATGTTTGCAATAATAAACCACCTTCAGAATTGAGAAAGAATAAGAAATTACGACTTCAAGAGGTCCTTTCTGAAATATGGGGCGAAATCCTCTTTACTACTGTCTTATGAAGATAGGAGGCACTTTATTCATAACGGAGGGGGTAAATAGTGACCTACGTTACCACACCCCACTACCACCCCCACCCTCAGTCATCACCTGTGTATAATACCGTGGATATCGTTTATGGCCAACAGAGCATTAATCCTCTTTACAAAAGATGTATACCTACTGCGTATTATCGCAGCAATACGAGCGCGAGTGGTGAAAAAATATTGGTTGGAGGTCTCCTAATCATGAGCCACAATCAACTCGAACCTTTAACTTATCTAATCATCTCAAAAGATCTGAGGAAAAGACACCTTTGGTGTTAACAGGAATGGTGTCATGCTGCGTTGTACCTTGATTTTGAACTCAAGGTGTTACGGACACAGGTGAATAAATACACCGTCAGCCAGAAAGAATTTGGTATAATCGAACGTCATCAGCGGCAGTCTTTGATGGCGGAATGTTACCATAATCCTCTGTACACGGTGCTCTAATCCGATACGGTGTAAAAAGTAATACGCAAACATCGGCAAGTTTATGTGTTTACGTGAAAGGATCTCTGGGTAAAGAAGGCAGTTGAGTTGCCTGAAAACTCCTGTGTTATCAGCCAGGTAATAGGTTTTGTGCGTAACGGTCAACGCTTACAAGATTATATCTGTACCTAATCATAATCTTGTTACAGAATTTAAATCCATTAGATGAACCACACCTGCAAATACATGAGATTGTTACCTGCCCATTGCCCGCCTTATTGTTTCAGAATCAGACAACGAAACAGCATTTCAAATAAATTTACTATATCCTTCAGCAAGGCAGCAGCTATACAGCGCCATAGAAGGGGCCTGTGGTTTTGAGTATTTATAGTGTTGAAGGGCCATCACACCGGGTTTTCACCCTTCTCTTTTCGATGAAGTGTGTGGGTTCTTTTAAGTGACGAGGTGTTTCTGTCTCAACACGGGACCTCTGGCTTTACGTCCTATCCGAAGGACGGGATCATGGGGATTAAGTGCCTTACCCAAAGACACAACTGCCACGACGTGGGCTCGAACCACGTACCTCTAGGTCGGGAAGCCAAGCTATTTCCAACTGAGCCATGACTCCTCCCCCTAAAAAGCAAATTTTAACATTTCGAGCACTCGGACACGTACACACACACACACACACACACACACACACACACACACACACACACACACACACACACACACACACACACACACACACACACACACACACACACACACACACACACACACACACACACACACACACACACACACACACACACACACACACACACACACACACACACACACACACACACACACACACACACACAGAACGCGAGCCCGTTTCATAGTCCTCTCGCGAAACTTCGGGTATAAATGACAACATTTTGCTGAGTACCAATTATGCCGTCACTTCTCAACTCCTATCAGCCACGCCCCCCCCCCCCAAAAAAAAAAAATAATAATAATAAATAAATAAATAAGATAATAAAAAAAGAAAGAAAAGAAAGAAAATTTAAGCAAATAAAATTAATGGTATATATTTTTAAAGAAACACCCCAGCATAACCGTTTCTGCCGGCTATACAGCACATCAGAATGAACCACATGTAGGCCTATGGCATTACAATCTCCTCTTCCCGATCCTCATCTTGCGCGTGTATGTTTCGCCCCGCAAAAAAAAAAAAAACCTGACATTTAACGTTTCTGTCCACTGCCCCCCCCCCCCCCTCCAAAGGGATATCCACAGTATACAAGTGGGTATTGCACCTTTTGAGAACGACGTCACATATTTGGCAACGAGCATGTTATTGTGTCACAAATCAAGCCTATCTGGAATACTGGGCCCTGTTTCTTTATCATAATATAGCACAGAATAGGGGACGTGGTATCTTCAATCCAAACATAATTGTATGTTCATGTTTCTTCACATTCGTAGTACTGCTATAAAAAGGGTTCACAGTGTTACATGAAAAAAAAAATGAAAACAAAAAATCAATGTCACAATATTTCAAAAATAAATGTCGACTTGATTTTAGATAGATAATTGTTTAAGAAAGTGATATAAACTATCACCACCACCACCACCACTAGTATTACTACTACTACTACCACTACCATTACTACTACTACTACTACTACTACTACCACTACTACCACTACTACTACTACTACTACTATACTACTAGTCTACTACTACTTCTACATTAAATTTTATCAGTAATGGCATCAGTAAAAAGTCTGCTACTCTCTCTTTTCAATGATGTTTCACTTGTAATGACTATGCAAATAGGGAATGTCATTATTCATGTGAATAAACTTTACATCGCAAAATACATTGCTAATGCAATTTGTTTTCATTCGTGTTAACAATATCAAGTTGTTGGCGGATGTTTTTGTCTTCATTGTTGAATGACTGTTTACTCGCCAGCGTTGACAAATTTCACGTTATTTAAAGTGATTCACTTTGCGAATTGAAAATCAAGAACCTACTCTTTGTATTATGAAGAACCACCTGTCAATAGGCTGAAAATTCAGGTAGTTATCTAACTTTGAGGATAAAGAAGCCCTAATGGAGTTAAATTTGAAGTTGAAGACCAGAAACAACTTTGCATTTATGGAACTCAATTAACTTGACACTCTTTATCACAAGATTTCTTGTGGTTAAGTAGTTATAATTAGATGATAAAGGATAACAACTCCCGGTGCATTAAAGTTAAGTAGTTGTATAAATATATTGATTATCAATTAACTCGTGGTGACGACGCGTGACCCCAAATGTCGTGCCTATAGCCGAGTGGGGGCGCTTACTCTAGTCAATGCGACGCCAGATTTTTGCATCACTGGAGTAGGCGCCCCAACGCAGCTAGCTATAGATTTTTTTATCCCCCGAATATTAATCGTGTGCCGATATTTATCTGTACATATTTTGCTAGCGGCAAAACAACTGTCTCAAGTTCAGTTAATTCTTCAACGACTACCTTGCAGGTCAAATATAAAAGTTTGACAATTTTTGACGGGGCTTCCGCAATGTGAATCAGTGTCTTAAAGAGAGCAAATGTTCCTATCGTAAATTAGCATTGATGATAAGCTACGTGTAATAATCAGATATGCAAGACGCATACTTTCCTCCAACCCAAAGAGCAATGCATTGTTCGTAAAACTCATTCAGCAACGTTTCACTTCAGATCCCTTTCATTTCTGTACCCTGTAACTACACGCGTTATCCTTACAAATAGGACATCATTGTATAGGGGAAAAGAAAAGACTTTTAACCCAAACACAATGAGATGATAGTACACACTAACATATCATATCAACCTGAATCACCAAACTCCTTCAAGAAGTGTCCATTGCACACAATCAATCAACATTACTGTTGTCATAATTACGCTTTGTGACACATTCATCATCAGGATCGTTATAACTTCACTCAGAATCGGGTCTAACATCCATCAACATCATTCTTACTCGCATGATCTAGAATCAACACCTTCAAACATATCAGCAGTTTTCTGCGCTGCGACAACATAATCACTTTACGAGTAAACCGACACTTGCTCCAGTAATAATATCTCAAAAGACAACGAGTTGCCATTTGGGTTTCCAGTGACATAGAGTTGGGTTAGGGTTTATAGAGGTGAGGTTAAAATTAGGGGTGATGTTAGAGTTTATTGTTGTGAGGTTATATGAAGAGTTCATCCCTTTTTCATCAAATCTGACTTTCTTCCGAAACCCTTACAAAAATGAACCATGGTATATGGTTTTGACCAATATACCATGGTATTTTGGTCAATACCATGGTACTACCACGGTATTCCCATCGTTTAAGATTGTTCATTTTATAAGGGAATCCATATAATTTTAGTACTTCTATATATGACAGAAATGAGAAATTGATATTCCTACAAATAAGTAGTAAATAAATGACCAAGAAAATTACTTTTACTTGCAAAAGGGGGTTAAATCCAGTTTATTTTTTTCTAAAACGAACATTTAAAACTATTTGAATAATAAAATACAAACTCACAAGTTTGGTTTTACATTGTGTGGCGTAAGTTGATATCCACTCAGAAACATTGCAATGAGTGAATAAAAACACACACATAATTTTCTCAGAATGGTATATTGGATCAACCCCCTTTTGGAAATGAACAAGAACCTTTTTCCATGGTAGATTCCCATAGCCATGGTTTCAATTCCCCATGCCTTTCTGATGTGTTGCTTTTCGTTATGTGACCAAACACTCTCGGCGAACTTTTTTGGACAACTCCCAAGAATTAAAAGGTTGTAGCCGTCTTTTGCAAGCCCACAGCATTGAAATCAGGAAGAAAAAGGTCTAACGTGAGTTTAACAGACGAGTCGTAACAGAAACATACCTCGATCATCGCCTTATGCCAAGAGTTTGGTATTTATGAGAGGAATCCCAGCTTTTGAAATACATGTAATTATATTTGAAGCGTCATCCCTACTGAGGCCCCGTTAAATAAAAAATAAAAAAACTACCAAAAATGGTGCGATGATGGGTTAAATTTCCATTGATCGAGAGATAATACGAGGTCACACTTTCATTTGTTTTTTTTTAAACATAAGTGGCCGATTAGTATGATATTTCCCGCAAGTTACTGTAACCACATTCCTACTTCTGGCTAAGTTTGAAAAAGAGTTCATCAGTCCATGCTGTTTTGACTGGTCTTGCAGATGAGTGCTGCTACCTTAAACTCTAAAATTTGCCACATTTTTAAAGAGAACTTTAGGTTTAATTCAGGCTCCCTATTTAATTTGCGGTTTTCGCACAATAGGTACACTTTATGTATAGAAGGTGTGACTGACTTGCTGGACCTATGAGAAGAGTATTGTATTGAGTGAGAGGATAAGGGTAATTAGTAAATCCCTCCTCATTGTCTTCAGTGCATTTATTGATATGTGCTAATTGGCAAACGAAGAGCACCCCAAGGGTTGATGAGCACTTACGGGTGACAATCTTTCATACTGCCAGCCGAAGTGGAGTTACTCCGGAGTCCAGAAGGAGTTACTCCATTTTGGAGGGCAGTATAAAAATTTTGAGATTTTTTCGATCCGGATTCAAAGCGGTGTACTCAACCCACTTCGAGAAGAGGGTTACAGGCGGAGTAACTCCTGACCAAAAGTGCAGTTCGGCTTAACTCAGTTATCTCGCGCGTGTTTACATTTCCCTGTCCCAACATCACAAGTTCTTCAGAATCGCTTTGAATCCGGATCGAAAAAATCTCAAAATTTTCATACTGCCCTCAAAAGTGGAGTAACTCCTTCTGGACTCCGGAGTAACTCCACAAGCGAGTTTAGTCATGGGGAGTTTGATTCCGTGTTCGAATCGTGTGGTTCTAGATTTTTTGACGTAAGTTGTTCTCCTGATTTTCAACGAAAGTATCCGAAATCATTACCCTAACCATAGAACTGATCAAACTCCAACACCAAGTTCGTGAACTGATATTTGAGTCAATCCCCGTATTTTCAATCGTGTTTTTGTACTCGGATCACACAATCGTCTGGCAATAGAATATCATTGTGGGATATCAACAATTAAGCAGTCAAGTACGTAGGCCTACAGACCAATGTAATAACCGATTGATTGCGAAATTTACGTGAACCGCTTGTTAAGGAAATTCGGCCACACATAATAGCGCGAACTCGCATGTAAACCATGGAAACGACTGCGGACACATAGCTGCGGTACTCTCAAGTATGAAAGGTATCATAATTTCGGTCCGCAGTACAAGCGTATCAACTCACTCCGGAGTTACTCCGTAGTAACTCCACTTCGCCTTCAGTATGAAAGTGGTACATTTGCTCCGGCGACAATTGATTCGACGATTATTTGATGCACTAACACTGACCTCAACCCTAACCCTAACCCTAAACCCACGCCAAACACTAACCATAATCCTATTCTAAACTGGAAACCCAATGGCAACCCTAACTCTAACTCTTTGATTACTGAGATATTGTCACCGGAGCAACTGTCGCCGGAGCAAATGTCGGATCACCAACAATCTCTGAATATCATCACCATCGACGTCCACATTCAGTAGATGATAAACTTTTTACACTGCACATACACATAAGTGCAAACATACTACTCTTACAATCTTACAATTACAAAAACTGGCACACGTCAAGACACAAAATGCATGTCGTATCTCTGATATTTTATTAATAAATTGCACAGTAAATTTTACTCTGTGCTCTGAAAAAAATAAAGAATGAATCTAAATGGAATGCTGATAAAGCAAACTAATAAAATAGATACAGCAAAGGTGAATTCACATGAAATATGCATATTTCAGACCAATATAACTGGCAAACTTTACAAGAAATAATAAATATTGGTTATTTACAATGTTGGCAAATTAAATTGATTGTAGCATAAACATGATCTTGGCTTTTTATGAAACGACCATAGTGATAAACGTTGACGATGCATTTCAAACTTCAATGGTAAATACCTGGAAAAAGAATTCTGCTGTTGTAAACAATTTCTATTTCGCTAAATACAGAATGGACATTGTCATTTATAATTGAACATTTATGTATAGTTCATCAAAATTTAGACATTGTGTAAAAATATACATAATTTGATTTTTTTTTAATAAGCTCAGAAGTATTTAGTAAAAGACAAATGGTGTATGTAAGTCTAAAAGGATACTAAATTGTTACAATAATTCCCCCAAATTCTACATGAGCACCACAGTTTGACTACAAAGGTCCTATTATTTCAGCATATATATATTCACATTCAGCATAAAGAAGCATTAAATATCTACAGGTACTTAATAGGACCACTACTGCCAACTAATGCGGTTAACTACAAAATTACTAATAAAAGTCCCTGTCTAAAATGCATGTCCGTGGGATGGTGCTATTTTCAAAACAGTCTATTGAAGTTTAGTGACATGATTGGTAGAAATAAAAATATGCCTTTAGAACCAAACTGGTTGAAAGATAAACCAAATGTACACTAGCTGGAGTGGATCTCCTGGCTGGAAGGATTTGTCTTGCGTTTGTTTACTAAAGGAGAATCAAGCATGAACAGGCCAGCAGTTTAATTTAATCGGGGCACGATAGATTTAATCCCCATAGAAGCTTACACTACAAATTTGACTGTTACAAGGCATACTGATAGACATTATTTTAAAATGAGGCATCATTTGACTACAAAATTTTCATAGTAGAATACCTACATAGTTTACTTGATTCTACAATAGTTTTTACCCCAAGTTGAGGACGACCCCCAATCATGTCATTAACCTTTAAATTGCAACTGTTAACAAATTTTCAAAATGAACTAGTTTCAAACACACTGTATGACATTTGACAGCTGACTCCTCTCCCCCTCCCCGATTAAGTGTTTGGGTTGTTTACTTTATTATTACTTACAATTGAGATACAAGTACTTTCTATACTAAAAATATTGTAAATTTTTGATAGTCACAAAATAAATTACATTTTTATGATTTTGAATAAATTCAATAAATTAGCATATTTCTTACATTAATAAATAACACATTCACTGCAGAAGTTTAGAAAGCCCAATCGCATAGTACAATCAAATACAAAATCAGTCAAGAAATAATGAAGTATACTTGACATTTTGTAGATACACAAGCACACACACATATATGAATCCCATTTTAGGGTTCCCTTGTGAATGTTATACGTTGGAAACAAAGTTCTAAAACTGCTCAAGTGGTAAAGCCCTATGAAATGTATTAATCCATGATTTGCAATAACACATTGGTCACATGGTGGTATAGGTTAAATATATTGGCAAGAAACTATAAAATTACATGGACAAAACTTGAACAAAAAAAAACACTCAAAATAATGCAAGAAAACAATATGTTACAGGAAGAAACCTGTACACAAAATACAGGAAAGAAGACACCAATGTTGTATTGCTGGATTCAACCTCATGTACATGGAACACCGTATGTCCCATATAAGCAAATACACATTTTAACTTTAAGTAATATACAATATTTCAAAACAATGAAACATTATAAATGACTAAGTGTTATACATTTCACTTGATATCTACACTCTATCCTAAATACATTTGTGAGAATTTAAAAAAAAATGTGGGCAGGGCTAGTGTAGGCTGGTTAGGTACACCCAACTCAAATCAGAAAAAAAAAAGATTCACTAGAACTTATATGCTGAAAAGGTTAAAACTAAACCAAAACAAATTTTTTTGGTCCCCATTTAAAAACTTAAGGAGATAATACAAATTGTGCATGTTTTTTCAATGCAAGTTTCCAAATTATAATTTCCACATTCCATTTAAAATCCATAAGTCTTCATCCAAAATAATTTTCAAAACACAATAACAGTCGGACCTCGGTTATCCAGCCACAGGACTAGCAGCTATCCGGATAAGTGATATGGCACCAGTAAGAGAGATAATGTACAAACACAGTACTTTGTAGCAATATGGGGGGGGGGAGAGAGGTAAATCACGTCATTAGCTATACTATTACAAACCACAGACCATGCACAAATTGCAACAGACCCAACACAAGTTACACTTTATTTGTTGTTCCCCTGATAACCAGCAGGTGTATATGTACACCTGTGATAAAAGTGTATCAATTACTGGCAGTGACTGGTAAGTCCATTTTCCATATAATAGCGAGATCCGGTAAACTGATGACCGGATAACTGAGGTCAGACTGTAGGTGAAGTTTACCACCTTATCTACAGCCCATCAATTGAACCAATTCTTTGATCTGAAATTCATCACAGACACTGCCAAAAAAAATCATCAACATGGCAGAACCGAAATAGAGAGAAACACAAAATCATAGCAACAACACTAGTAATTACAGTGGTAAGTGCCAACCTACAGTGTAGCTATAACCTTGAGAAATTTGTTTTTGATGTGAAAAGAAACAGTGAATATTGAGAAATAAATTAACACAATCTGTTCAAAATATAACATCTTTAGGTGTACCTATTCAGATATTTAATAAATTGTTTCTCAATATTCATTGTATGCTTCACTTTACCAAAACATTCCCAAGGTGTCCAAATAATTTTTGGCTACATCATACTTTAAACAACCAAAGGAGGGAAGAGTTTGATTGCAAAGGGTCGAAGATTATGGAATTCACATATCATCACTCACAATTATGAGTAAAATGGATAGTGTACAGTAACGGAAGCTGGTGTTCAGATTGTGTTTTTATCTCTTCATATTTCCTTTTCATTTCTGCTAGCATAGGAGGTGTCATCATCTGGGGTCACTCCTAGTTTTGGAGGTTTTCAGTGTCGAGATTTCAGCTTCCTTTTCAGCGAGTAATGCACGCAGTCTTTGGATCTCGTTCGCTTGGTCAGTTATGATCTAAAAAATAAAGAAAGTGATAACCAAAACACGACTTGTTACTGATATGTAAAGAAATAATATGTTTTCCAAATCATTTAAATACATTGTGTTGTTAGCATATAAGCACTGTAGAGTTGAGAAATGGTTCCATACCACCATGTCACATTTACATACACTTCATAGTCATAACATGAGTGACATTTCCTATTTTCCTTAAAATCCACTGAAAAATGTGAAAGAATTTCACAATATAAACTTTTTTTTTCAATAGCAGGAATACAAACATTCATCCATTTCTTTTTGGTGGAAATCACCCCAAAAAATACAGAGTGGTCCAGAAAAAACAGCACATTAAATTTATCATTTTTCCCCTTCATTACCCAAGCAAATTTACAATTTTCCGCATTCATCTGATAGTATGTACTTTTTGGAGTGATACAGCATTTAGATCATCAATTTTCGTTCGGTAGTTTTCATATTAGAGGCAATTTTACAAAGCAGTGAATTTCAACTTTTCTAGCGAGAGAGCATAATGACACGTACCACTGATGGTGTCCTATAGAAATTAAACATTAACTGGTGCGCGCATACCAAATTTACATTGGTTCACAAACACGGTCCTAAAATGGAAAGTATCCAACCAAAATAGATAATCTTGGTGTCATTCTACTCATAAAAGAATAAATTTTCAGCTGAACCAAATAAAGATGAGCAGTTAAAATTATCACTTTCAGATTTTTACTTGCCCGAATGAAAAATTTTCTTGCCCGCAAAATAAACAACAATAAAAAACATGAAAATTTGTCTCTAATTTTAACCTCTAATCTTTTAATATTATTAGAAGTTTATTACCTCAATTCTGAGGGTTGTAAAAGGTGAAATTTCTGAAAAAAATGATATGGAATTACAGTTCGAACTCGATTAACCGGCGATGTTGGGACCAGCAGTCATCCGGATAAGTGATATGGCCGGATAAGAGAGATAATGTACAAACACAGTATAGGGGGGAGGTACAAGTGCAATAAGTTGTTGTATAAGCAACCCAAAGACCATGCGCAAATTGCAACAGACCTCCCACAAGTGTCACATTATTTATTGTTCAGTGATTCCCAGCAGGTTTCTGTGTACATTTCTGATAAAGGTGTATCAATTACATGTAATGACTGATAAGTCCATTGTCCGGATAACAGAGATCTCCGTATAATTGATGGCCGTATAACCGAGGCCGAACTGTAGTATAAATTAGCTGAACAATTTCACACGTACTTTATTCACTTTTGGTAAGATTTTGGACATGTTTTTTCATTTGAGGATCAAAATTTTACTTGCCCAATCGGGGCAAGTAAATTTAAACATTTTCAGTTTTTACTTGCCCGAAATGATATTTTACTTGCCCCGAGCAAGCAGGCAAGTGCTAGTGTCGAGCCCTGTGTAAATGTAACTGTATCTTTTTTTCTCTGGGCCACCCTGTATGACCTATTTCCAATGGGGTCGTTTATACAATAAGAGACTATTTTCATGGAAATATCTTTAATGATGTCCACAATAAAAAAAAATCATGCACCAATATTTTCATTGGACAGGAATGAGTGTATGAAGTATCATCAGCATCATTTGTCTTTTGCAAAGTTACAAATACACTGAGGAACCAAGTGACCAACCATCAGACTAAAAGATGACTCCTAATAACTTTTGATAGGGATGTAAATTAATTCTTTGTCAACTCACCTCATCTTTGGATGGAAAGAGCCCTCCATGTAGCAAGTCATCAGCACTTGGTCTCTCATGGCTGTCTTGATGCGTTAATTGTTGAATTGCAGCATGCTGTAAGTGAAGAGTTAGTGGTAACTGGTAATGAAGCAAACTTATTGCAAAACCAGAAATTTGCTGTGTCCACAGGACACGGATGCCCCTGCTTAACGTGATCAGTATGCATTTCTTAGATCTTTGGTCTGTATTCTAGGGTCATCTACCTACATACCAACAATTATTAAAATCTGTCTAGTATCTCTGTAAGTTATTGTATGGACACCAATTTGCATTTGTAATGACCTGTATATTATTGAGGTCCCTGTATGACATTCACCATCTAAGTGTATCGACTAATGGTTGCAAAGTTACCAACTTGCAGAAACTTGCAAATAAATTTAACATTTGACCTCATTTGACCTTTGATCTACATACATTACCTTTGACCCAAAATAATATTGAAATCTCAGTAAGGAAAGTGCCATCCAAATTTGGTTACAAATGGACAAATGGTCGTAAACTTATTCAAGTTTCACAAGCATTATAGACGGATGACAGACAGACGGATGTCGCTAAGGATCTCTTAGTCTCGCTCCACCTCAGTTAGCTTGACAAAAATCATTCATACCGGTAATTTAAAAATTTGCCATAATCTTCAACTTTCATAAAACCTTGGACCTGAAAAGCCACTTTCTATGAAAATAAGGCCCATTAAATGAGTTTTGCTGCCACACATGATTTGTGTATCATCTAGGGAGAACTGAATACCTGCTGATCAAAGTCTAGTATTTAAGAAACTCAAACCAGTATAAATTGGGACCAGAGTTGCACAGCCTGTAGTAAATTCAGACTCTACCAAATTCAGCAGTCAATGGGTTCAAGCTACAGCAAGCATCTGGAATGCAGACTTGAGCAAATAGTTCATATTCAAATGATTTTATCTGTTTTATTTAAAAATTGCTAGACAGACTACCAACAAAGGTTGAACACTGTGTTTTCATATATGATGACATTAATGGCTGAATTAAAATATTTTTCAGCATTGTACCCTAGGTTACCAAACTGTGTAAAAGTTATTTTTGTATTGTGCTTTTTAATGTTAACAAACTCTTCTGGTGTAAAATGTGCTGTTCATTGTGCAAAATGTAGCGTTCAGTGGTCTTTTACAACAGTAAAGGCCTTAATAATACCAACTTAAACATTATTTCCATTTAGTTTTCATCAGATTGTGTCTGTATGTTGTGCACCGGTATAACACCTGCACCATTACTATACAACTGTACTGGTAATTAACACAAGAGGGTGCTACATAACATGGTAACTTGGGGTACAACAATTCACCAGGAATCATGTGGTGCATCAAATATCTTTTTTGCTGGATAAAATCTACCGTGGTGTGCAAAGTAAGAGCATAATCTTTAAACGACTTACCACAGATGGCCATCTTTTCAAGATTTCATCTGGTAGATCTCCCTCTCTCAGCTTTCTCAGACGAATGTCCCTTTCCATTTGTGTCTCGAAGGGGTGGTACATCTCAAAAAATATCAAGCCGACACTATACATGTCCGACTGAAAAATTAAAGAAAAGTGATATCGAGAGCAGAAAAGCAGAAAGATGAGGGGAAAATAGCCCGACCATAACTCAGTGCAACTGTAGCTCACCTATTTGTAGAAACAACCAACTGTGATGCACTGCACCTGGTTCCGCTATTGTCCACACATATTTCCGAACCAGTTAACATCATACTTCGGTACTTTATATTAATGGACAATATGAGTAAAATGCAAGAAAAATGTGCATTTCCTCAATAGCTCTAAATTAACTTTGATAAAGCCGAAAAAAAATTATGTTGCCCTCAAGTGGGAAATTTTAAAAATTGGGTCGGTCAGTGGATTTTTATTTTTATTTTTACCACAGCAAAACCTGGATGTAACCAATACACATGAATGTAGTGTATTGTGCAAGTATATGTAGGATGAAACTGTGCAAGAGTAGAGTTCCCTAATATTTTTGGGGGGTCTTTTAAATGGGCAAAATGCATATAAAAGTGCTGTTTTAAGTCATCGAATAGGAATTTTGGTAAATTCTTTGCTCAAATCTGACATTTTCTCCTGAAAATGGTGAGTTTGTATATTTAAGGTCTGCTGAAAGAAATGAAAAAAAATTGCGACCCTGATTTTTTGCATTTTACGGTCGGTCGCTGGAGGGCAACATAACAATTTTTTCTTTAGGCCTAATGAAAGTTTTAACAAGTTTCATCAAGAAATGTCATCACACATTTATTCACACATTCATTAAGAAAATGTATCACATCTTTATTTCATGTAGAGTAGTGATTATATCTTCATCCAGTAAAAAACAAATGAGGAATTGTATCTCACAGAATAGACTTCATGTAGAAAGATTGATGCAAAAAAGAAATCAGAAATATGGAAAATACTCCTGATTATTTCAGTCAAGTTTATAACTGTGTTTCTTTGGAAAAGTTGCAGTGTACCAGAACTGTGATATTAGCATCATTCACCACAACATATTATGTGTAATTTTATGAAATCAGGCAGAAATGATTTTGGAGTATACTGAATTAAATGTGTGACATGAAAGTTACTATCACAAAAGACAAATTTATCACCGATATTCATTGATGAAATACTGACACCTTTGAAATTAATTTGATCAGTATAACTCCTGAAAAGAATCAACTAAATTCAAGCTAATCTTGAAATGGAAGACTGTGAATTTTGCAATACAAATTAAACCAGGTGGATGATTTGTTAAGGATAGCCTAGCTAAGATAATCTGACCAAATTCACACATGGAAAAACAGTGGAAGAAAAAAAATTGTCACTAGCGGCCTTCTGCCCACTGTGAACTTATTGACTATATGACATTGCAAGACAAAGGACTTAGAAAGCATTTTTTTACTACTATTTTATAGATTTCAAAGAGCTAAATTTGCTCTTACATGTGTGCAAGCAAACACAAAATTTTCCACAGATTTCCAAAATGAAACCATTTACATTATCTTCACTTTATCACAAATTCATTTTCAACAAGATTCACGCCTCTAGAGTACAGTTTAATCAAAGATAAGATACTCTTTTCATAGCAATTCAAAATCCACAATTCCACGTGAACTATGTTATCCTCATCTACATAATGATGGTAATATGTATGATGTTTCACTGGCATCCCTTGAAAATGTGGAGAATTTTGTACTACAACCATTTTGAAATGGAAGGATGACGACTAATTTGACCATCCAAATTATAGAACGACACCAATACACCTTGAAACTTGGTTTGTGGTATAAAAACAAGTGATTCTAGATCAGATTTGACTGTCTTACCTTGTTATCATACATGCTTCCATTGAGCTGTTCCGGAGACGCGTAAGTAGTTGTCCCCACTCCAGAAGTGTGACATTGTGATTCACATGTATTCGAACAATCTGGATAATGTTTGACATGAAAGAGAGACGCAAAGGTATTAGCAGAACTTGTTAGTTTAAATGAATTGTACTAATTTGTTAGTTTTTTTTTTTTAGGGGGGGGATACTACGGTTTTTATTTTTTGACAAAATACAATACAAACAATAATCATAAATTTTTCATTTATTCCCTGATCAGTCACATTTTATGCAAACAGATTTCCATACTTGACTCTTTGGAAATGAGAGGTGGCATATTAACCCTATTTTAACAGGGCTATTTCAGACCAGGTTTTTTCTGGGGGGGGGGGGGGTCAATTTGACCCCCCCTTCAGATCTCGACTGCAGATCGTGCGAACGCCGCGAAAATTTGCATGTGCATAGAGCCGGATGTAAACTACAAGACTGTATAATAAGATTTTTGAATATTTATTTTTTTATATTTTTTAAGTAATTAATTATGCAAATAAGTGTATGAAATTATGTTTTCGCCTATAACTCACTTACAATAGCTAGTAGAATGCTAATTGTGGGTGAAAATATTCATTTTGACATTTCTAACAATTATCTACAAAAAATTTGCCACATCACAATTAATTTTTTATGTATTTTATTGTTTTGTGAATTTCTTATGTATTTCTTTGTTTTTTTTTACCTTTTGTTTTTTATTGTTTTTTCAATAAAATTTGTTGAGGGCACTTTTGCGATCATAAATAGAATAAAATTAATCTTTTGTAACTGGTAAAAGTAAAAATAATCATACATTTATGATTTTTGGCTGAAAACACAATTTGCATTGGTTTTGTACAAGAAATCACGTGTTTGAGCAATTTTGGGGATGACATGCATGTATGGAAAGTCGCGCAGCGTCCTAACGGTACGTCCGATTTTTGCGAAAATGGTCTCAAAAGATGTGCGAGACTTGAAAGTAAAAAGTCAGCAAGCGTCACGGTCAAAAAATTTTTTTGTGGTGGAGTAGTTGCGAAATTCGTCAAGGGGGGGGGGGTCAATTTGACCCCCCCACCAGTTAACATAGGGTTAACTTTTATTTGATGAATTTGAGTAATACATCAATATCAAATTTATGCTTACTAAATTTTGTAGGCAATATGAACATGGGAAGCCAAATAAATGTGTAAATTTTGAAATTGAACACAGGAACCTTTCCTTAAGTGAATCAGCCTCGGAAGCTCTAAGCCTCGACTTACCTGGCTGCAGGCACAACACTATTGAAGGGACATACCAGGATTGGAAGAAGTCCTTATTTATGGATAAAACTCCTCTTTAGCATCAACTACACCGTGCAAGGTTGCTGCTGTCTAAATTTCATGGTCATATATTAATTACAGTTTATTCAATCCCCATCAGTACTCATTGTGACAGGCAAATTTGTCGTGTAGCTTTGTATGGGATCAATTTCTATCAGGGCATCAGATTAATTCAATACTGGTAAATGAATGCTTGTTTCTCCACAAGTAACCAAATTCGTGACAAATCCCTCCAGCCAGGAGTCACACTCCAGCTGGTGTATAAAATTGGTATTATGTTTCGACCTATATGGTTCTTGAGGCATTTTGACTTCTCCCAATCATGTTAATGCCCTTAAAATGTATACAAGTTGACTAACGCACCATGTCTCGGATGCTTCGCTGCCAGAGGAGTCTTGGGATCATCTGAGGAGTCTTCTCTGGCCAACCCAAAGTCTCCTATCTTGACATGGAGAGCAGAGCCATCACCTCCATCTAGGAAAATATTCTTGGGCTGCAAAAAAAAGTGATGGGATAAAATGATAAACTCTAGTCAGCACCAGTAATTGAAAATCACTGATAAATAATGACATCATTCAGTATAATAATATTTTTTATTTACCCAGGGTAGCCACTTCAGTCAAATATAGACTGGTCTCCCAGCAGGCCCTGCATAACATAAATGCTATTATTACCCTTCTCTGATCTATAATGCCACGTGCCTGGCTAGAAAGCAGAAGGTACCATTTTGAAAAGTCTTTGGTATGACCTGACCGGGGTTCGCACCCGTGATCTACTGGACATGAGGTGGACGGTCTAACACACTAGGCCATCACAATGTTTATGAATAGTGATTGAATTAGCCTAAATTATAAATGATGAAATTGTAAAAAGTTTCTTGTAGTTTTTTACCGTGACATCTCGATGAAGGATTCCATTACTGTGGATGTGGCTCATTCCTTCTAGAATCTGTTTCATGATAACCTTGTTGTCATTATCCTTCACCAAATCAAATTGATCTATGAATGAAACAAAAATAAAATAAAAATAAATTAATTAGCCAGTAAAAAATTGAACGATTATTCAAATATGGACATTCCTTACCTCTACCAAGACCAGGAACCAGTTGCAGAAAACCTCATAATTTATTACCAATTTCAAAAATCAAAGTAAAAATTTGATCAGTAGTTTTTAAGCTATAACAGTGACAAGCTGAAATCATACCCGAAACCTTTGACCTTACAACTTCAAATCTTATCACTTCAGTGTGCCATCTTAGTACAAACTGGACTCCAGTTTCATTACAATCTGGTCAGCACTTCTTAGGTAATGAGCAAATATCACATATGTACAAGTCCCTGTGACCTTTGAACTTCAAAATCTAACTAGTTCATCACTGCATCATAGTTTACACCTGACTCCATTTTCATTCAAATCTGATCACCGATTTTTAAAAGTAATTGACACAATTGGGGGCAGTCCAAAACTTGGGGTAACTATTCCAGAATCAAGTAAACTCTGCAAGGATTCCAATGTGAACACTTTGCAGGCTAAAGGCGACTCATTTTCAAATAACTTCTATCAGTATGCCATGTGACAGACAAATTTGTTGTGTATAGTTTCTATGTGATTTATCTCGGGGCACGAGAGAAATAAAGTACCGATATGTTTATACATGATTTTCGTTAAGTAAACAAATTCAAGACAAATCCTTTCCAGGCAGGAGATACACTCCAGCTAGTGTATGGACTGGTAGGCCCCACCAGTCCCACCATCTTTCCACCAGATTGGTTTGAGGGGCAATTTTTATTTCTCCCAATCATGTCACTGCCCTTTAAGTTATTGCAGCAACAAGAACATGGTAACAAATGGACTGACACACGCATGGACAAATATCTGCACCGACAATCCAAATTTGTGCTACCTCTGGCCTCTTCAAGACAGATGCATGAAAAAAATAATCATTCACTTACTTTGCTGCTCTCCAAGAGAATCATTGCGATCCTTTATCCAGCAATGCAGATTGCTGCAACAGAGCTCCATTTGGATGTAGAGAAACTGGCATTTTTCATACAGCCGGGGTGACCAGGCCTTTTGGGATGACTTTGGGCTGCAGTCACTTCCGTCCCAGCTCACAGATCTCTTGAGACCTCTGGGGCTTTGTCGACAAGGGAGCTTGGGTATGTGTGCGATGGAATTGGTGGTCTTTGTGAAGAACGGCAGCTTGGTTCGCACACTGTCACCCACAGGCAGGATAGAAATGCTGATGATGCGGTTCTTTTCTTGTTGTGTGGTTAAATCAAGTTCCTCACAACTATCCGTCCCATCGTTTTGACTGACATGATTGTTGTTATCATTAATGTGATGATCTGTAGTTGGCAGGTTAGAGCTTCCTCTTTGAACATGATTACGTGAATGTCCCTGTTTATTAGTGGCATGACGTAAACCTTCGTTCAGTGAAGTAATTGTGCTTGTTGTTTCTGAATGAGACGTTACTGACGTTATTGTACTAGCCGATTCAGAACTGGAAGTAGTCTTACTCGTTGATTCTGAACGAGAGGTGACAGTACTAGTTGATTCAAAATGAGAACTTAATTTACTCACTGTTTCTGAATGAGAGTTAATTTTGCTAGTCGATTGGGAAAGAGTAAAATGTTCAGATTTCAGGGTAGTTCTGTGTTTGCTTGTACTACCTATTGTCTCTTCAAGGAAGCTATTAACCATTTCCCCACTGTCAAATCTCTCATCCTCAAAAAGGACTTCAAAGTCGTCTTCAGTGTCATTCAAAGGTGCAAATATGTGTGTCTGTGTGGTAATCTGCACGTCTTGTTTCTCTTCATGATACTCTAACTCAGTGATGACAGGTTCTGTTCTTGCTTTGTGAGGATTTTCAAGTTCTGCTTCAATCTCCACTTCCTCCCCTTCTCCATCCTCTTCATCCCACTCATCATCATCATCTTCTTCTTCATCCGCATCAACTTTAGTTTCTCTCACAAAGCTGTAGCTACTGCTGTCAAAGAGATGTAAATATAGAGAAAATTAGTCAAATGGAGATTATAAAGAACAGTTTTGGGGTATGTCCATGTGTCATAAGAGAATCTTGCAGATAAACTTAACATATGAAAAATACTCATATGACTTTAAATGACCTTTAACCTCACCATAAGACCTCTGACAGCACCACAAAATGATGGTACCCCTAGTGCATCTATCGCCCAAGTTTTGCTACCATTGATCAACGGTTGCCAAGTTATGTGTCATAAGTGAGTCTTGCAGGTAAACTTTAATGTTTTCGACAGGTATCCCTCAGTCTCTCCTTCACCTCCAGTGGGCAAAACAAAAACTGCTACACATATTTATTTTCTTCCTTTACATTAGTAAAAAAGGGCACTTTATGGGACTAAAGTATACAGCAATATAATTTTATTGTTTATTTTTTGATCGAAAAGTCTGTCATATTTTCTGGGCTTTTGTAGAAGTTTGTCGTCTCTGAGGGATTTGCAATTTTATAAAGTCCATAGGAAAACACATGGCTCAGTTTTCAAAACTGTCTATAAATAGCAGTACCCTGTGAAAGTGTAAATGGTATCAGAATATGTTTAGATTACATTTATGGCCCACCTCACTACACTTACTATATCTAACTTACTTTATGTTTTCCACTGATGTGAAGTCATAACGTCTACTACGTTTAGATGACTTGATTCTGCGTTCTTCTTCACCGAACCATGAAGTGTGATATCGTACAATATTGGGATGGTTCAGCCCAGCTAATGCCTGAATCTCACGCTGCATTGCCTACAAACAAGAAAAGATAATTCCAAATAATAATTCACTTTATCAGTAATGGTTATAATGAAGCAATACATTTTTTCCAGGTATGGCCTATCTCATCATGTCTCTTTCACTATTTGTGTTTCAGTTGATTATTCATATAAACAACAGTCAATGTTTGGATTATCCAATACCCTTCAGTAAGTGCACCTGAAATGTTTGGATGACTGAACTAAATTATTATAATTGCCTTTCAGTCTTTCAAAATTATAATCATGTTAATATTACTTCACACTATATTCTGAATATGCTATACAGAAATATAGCACATAAAACAGTGCAAAAGAATGTAAACAAATCTGCCAATGATATACTATCTTTCTAATACGTTTCTGAACAAGAAGTAAACTTAATTAATTTTTACTCATTTTGAGGGTTTCTTTGTTGCAAGCTTTCAAGAAAGTTTCAATTTTTCAATTTTCCAATGTTTGTACATTTTTCTTTTTATTTAGTGGAAGCGGCTGTATTGCCAGTCCTCGCAAAACTCTTGGCATTCTCTTGTGTGCATTGTCTCGTGAAACAGCCATTCCACCACACAGTTTGTATATTTTGGATCTACTAAATAAAAAATGAAACTAGAGCAGTTTGACTGCGCGCAGTTCTAAAAATATCGCGACAATGAGCTCTATTCGGACATGAGGCCTTGTGAACTTTGACCTCTGACCTTTCAACTCCAAAATTGAATCAGTAAATTGGTGCCTTATATTAGATACTCCTCCCAAGTTGCATCAAAATCGGACCAGTCATACTCAAGTTATCACAGTAATGAGCCCATATCAGACATATTTAATGCCAGGTGACCTTTGACATTTCAGCTCCAAAATCTAATCAGTTTATTGGTGCCTCATACTACATACTTCACCCACGTTACACGAAAATCCGACTGGCCGTTCTCAAGTTATCGCTGTAACAAGCCCAAATCAGACATATTGTAGGTCCGGTGACCTTTGACCTTTGACCTCCAAAATCTAATCATTTCATTGGTGCCTCATTATACATACTTCACTCAAGTTACATCAAAATCCGACCAGCCGTTTTCAAGTAATCGCAGTAAAGAGCCCAAATCAGACATATTTTAGGCCCAGTGACCTTTAACCTTCAGCTCCAAATCTAATCAGTTCATTGGTGCCTCATAATCAAACTTCATCCAGGTTACATGAAAATTCGACTGGCCGTTCTGAAGTAATTGCGGTAACCAGCCCAAATCAGACATATTTTAGGCCTGGTGACCTTTGACCTTTGAGCTTTCAGCTCCAAAATCTAATCAGTTCATTGGTGCCTCATAGTTCATACTTGGTCCTAGTTACATCAAAATCCGATTGGTTTTTAAAAAAAGTTATCGCGGTAACGAGAACCGATAATGCACGCACAGACGAACAACCTGAAAACATGATGCCTCCGCATCCAGCCTGTTTTTTTTTCACATTTTACGGTCAGTTGCTCAAGGGCAACATAACATTTTTGGGGGCTTATCACCAACACAGTTTCAGAGAATCCATGAGACTAAAAAAAACAACTATGCAAACCCATAATATGTCTAAAAAAATGCTGAAAATGACCACAAATGGTGACATTGAATGGTGATAATCTTGAAATATTACCATGAAGTTTGGCTTCTTCTGCTTGACTTTTATCTTCTTAATGGCATAGTCCTTTTTGTCAAGTTTATTGCAGGCCTGAAAGAAAACAGATACATGGTTGTAAATAATTTGACTAAGAATGTCTGCTACAGATTGATTTACAGGTATTAGTCATCTATTAGAAAGATATGTAAGTGGACTAAATAGACATCCATCTAAGAACTAAAAGGAAAAGTTTCCTAGACACATACATGGATTCAATGAATACAATACATTTAAACCTGACAATGAAACTTTGAGCATATTTGAATAAACCTTTCAAGAGAAATGATTTTTTTTTCAAAGTTTTGATTGAACTCCTATGTTGACATCCCGAGGTAGCATGTCTGTTATAGTAAAATAATTCTTCATTGAAATGTACTCAAAATGTCACAAATGTAATTTCTCAGGTAAACTGTAATCATTCTCTTGTACATAAATCTCTCTTCATTCATTTTAAAGATTGTGTTATTAGGATTATGCAGGGGATGTAGCAAGTATACCACTACTATCCTTCATTATCAATACCACACGGTGCTTTTAGTACTTACAAATGGTTGTGTTGAAAGTTCTGAGATCATACGTCATGATTTGTTCTTTTACTGAGAAAAATAATAACGGAACATGGCTTACCAGGAATGTTTTTCTTTTGATGAGTTTCAATTTGCCTCAAAATTGCGAATCGCGGTTACGACTGCACGTAGCAAGAACGAACGCAGCCTCTGATTGGGTTAACAGCTATCCCTTGCGTGACACTGGCTACCGTCTGATCGGACCATTTTTGACGGCACGTGACGTTTGACGTCCGCGGATATCTTTTAAAATTTTGCTCGCTGAGCAAATGGAAAAATGGGATGAAGTTTAACCGCTCCAAGAGTTTAACCAAAATAACTCAATATTTTTATACCCCAAGTCTCTATGAGAGGCTGTGTTATATTCCTATATTGATCTTCACATATGGATATTGATTTCAGCTGATGTTGTAATCATATAGAATGGTTTCTTTGACGTGCCAAATCAATAACCCAATCTTTAATAATAAACTTGTCCACCTTGGACTATGTAACATTAAGTCAGAATTGAGAGCCTTGGTGTGTGTTAATATGTTCATCTTGCTTGGTGGTATTGTCACATCCTGGAAAGCTGTTAATGACAGGCTCACGTCCCACTGGCTCATTTTTTTGACATGTTTGTTGACAATTATAGATCAGCAGTTGTAATCTTAAAATACATATGTTGGGGATGAAATGACTCTACATGCCTTCCAGAAGTAGATAAATTGGAAATGTGTATTTTTTGGAGAATTTATGTTTAAAGTCATCAAAATTTGCTCTAGTGTGGAATTACAGACACTAGAATAGTTGGAAAACCATATATTGACTGGATTATCTAAAGTTACTCAAACTTTAACTGCCGTGTTTGTAGCATTTTTCTACATTCACTGAATCCCCATTAATGTTTAGGGATATGTATTTCTCCTTTAATTAAGGCAGTATTCTCAATCGTTATAGGTGGGAAAACATGTATTATGAGTAATGAAATATACACAGCATGGTAATCACAAAATATCCACCCTAAATATGATAGATGTACATGTTACGGATTAAGGTATGATAGAGAAAATCCATTACTGTTCAACTGTTATTTATTTAGATAACAACAACAATGCTTCCACTTCACAGACTAATAATGCAAAGAAGGTACTGGTAAATGAGGAACATTTCAAAGAATGCCGAATAATGTAAACAGAACAGATCACCAACATCCAAGTTCTTTCTGGGAGACTGTAAACTGCAATCAGGAGATATCACAAATAATACGCACCATAATAGGTAAAAATCTATTTTTAATCACAGAGATATTAAATTTGCTTGTCACGATGTGGAGGACCATTTAACAATCAGGTAAACTTGGCAGCTCAGTAAGACAAGATGAACTTGTAGAGACAGTGATTTTCCGTTTCAAAAAATGGTTTTTCCGTTTCTGAAAACCTGTAATTCCGCTTCAACTCGATCTAAAAATGAAAATTCCGTTTTATCATAGAAAATATACACAGCAAAAATATGAATTCCGTTTTGCAAAGGTGAATTCCATGAATTTTTACATGAAAAGTATAAGAACGAAACGGATTTTCCGTTTGATTTACTGGTAAAACGGAAAATCACTGTCCCTAAACTTGATATTACACTGATACATACCCGGTAGACTTTCCCAAATCCCCCTAGCCCAATACGCTCAATCTCTTCAAAGTCTTCCTCGTAGCGCTGGGGGGAGTAGCTTGCCATGTCTGTATCAGGAGGCTGCATGAAGCGTCGCAGCTGGAATGGTACCATAGCTCCCCTTGGTTGTCCATCGATTGAATCCTGGTTTTCATTTATAAAATATTGATAAAATCACTTATAGGCACAATTAACAATGAATCAATGACCACAGTTTAAAAATTGTGAGCTACATAATCCTCCAGTCACTAAAACTCCCTTCACATCAAAATGACAAATTGTGATCATCTAATGATATGCAAGCACATTTATAACATTTAAGCCAAGACATAGTTTCAGACAATCCAACAATTTTTTCATCATTTTCTCAGAGTATGGCAATGTTATGCAAACACCCACCCCCACCCCCCCCCCAAAAAAAATTCCAGATAAAAAAATTGTTTGAATGACATATTGTGGTTTAATGATCCGCAAACACATTTATAAAATGTATAACATTCAAGCCATAGTATAATTTGGGACAATCTGACAAATTTTTCATAATTCTTTCAAAAAGTATGGTATGACATGAAAAACATCAGAAAACATTAAAGACGCTATATAACACTGTGGAAGACCCATTAAAAAAATTGTTGAACTTTGCAATCTGACATATCTGACAGTGTTTGAATGGACAAATAAACACCCTAGAATATAAAAGTTTGGACAGTTATGCTGTCACTAGTGCAATATAAACAGATACAAATTGGCGCATGAATTTCCTATCAGGGGATAGGAAATTCTGCAACACAGCAGTCTATGGGGGAAAGCTGGAATGGTCTCTCAAGGATTTTCACTTTTTTAAAGCACTTAATGATCGTTTTAAACTGCAATTTTTTCAGGGCTTCATTTTTAGATCGTATCAGAGCTAATGGTAGCATGGAAAATCATGTAGCTCAGATTTTTTAAATTGGAAACATTGTTATACAGTGTCTTTAAAGATTGTGTCATTGATTTGCACGTCAAAAAACATCTATATGAATGAAATCAGCTGAAATCATATCCAATGTGAAGATTAATATAAATAAACACCTCTCACAGAGACTTGGGCTAAAATATTGAGTTTTGGTGAAAATCTGGACGGTTAAACTTCATCCTTTTTCAAATTGCTCGGAAGCAAATTTAAAAAAATCTGCGATGTCAAACGTGCACGTGCCGTTCCAAAATGGTCCGATCAGCCGTTAGCCAAAGGTCGCGCAGGGGATAGCCGTTAACCAATCAGAGGGCTGCGCTGGTCTTGCTACGGTGCACAGTAACCGCGATTCGCATTTTGAGCAAAATTGAAACTCACAGAAAGAACAACATTCTGGTAACATGTTGTTATTAGTTTTTTTCATAAAACAACAAATTCATGACGTATGGATCTCAGACTTTCAACACACCATTTGTAAGTACTAAACTACCGTTTGGTATTGATAATGAAGGGAAGTAATGGACTTGCACATCCCTGACACAATCTTTAACCTAGCAAAAATTGTTAAAAATGACATATTGTGATTTTGAAATGATCAATGAGAAGCTATTGTGTATGAAATCTATAGCGAAATGTCGGGGAAGGGGGTTCCCAGGGACCCAACATTTATTCCTGTAATAATACATGTACAATTGAGTTGACTTGTAGATATGTCTTCATGCTTTTACACAGAGAATAAAAGAAAATATCAGACTTACCTCTCCACTTGAACTTGAGAGTGAAAGTGACACAAGTTGATTTAAAAGGAGAGTGAATGATGGTTTGCTTCTCCGCAGTGTTTTAAGAAATACAGGAGATATCATCTGGAATTTAATAAATTTGCAATGAAAATATGTTAGTACGATATCAACACCTCAAATCTGTCAGAAAAGATTTCAAAGTGGGCTGTTTGTCCTTGTGAATAGTAAGTTACTGTACTCACCTAAGTATGCTTAAAATCAAACTGAACCAATGCTTCTTCCACTGCTTAAAGCTAAACCAGACATTCCAGTACATTGAAGTTGTAGTTGTAAATGTCTGTTCCAATATCCATGATTTACACATGAGAATAGTACAGTATCATTACAGTTATTTTGCTATCCGGAGACTGGACTTTAAAACCCTGGCGCTTTCGAATAGCTGAAAACCACAAATTGGCTATCATAATATTTGTATTCACTGTTGATGTTCCGAGTGTCCCCACTGACAAATGAATAGTGACAATCCTGTTAGTATATTCTTGCCAGACTGCCTTACATAATACAAAAAAAGAGCAAATACCCAATTCCATTTCACAAGTGTTAATGAAATGTTTAAAATTGTTTGAATAAAAACTTAAAGGATCACTAACAAGTCTTACATTCATCTCCATGAGTTTGACACACATTTTCTTGTACAGTCTCTTGCTCTTGCTGAGACTTTTCCCCTTGACCTGGCACCATCCCTCCAGAAGAGCTATGAGGAGGACATCTTTGTGCATGTCTTGTTCTCTGGAAACAAGGGTCCTTGGCGAGGCATCAGGCACTGTATCAGAATCTGTCAAGAAAGAGCACAAGGAAAACACTTGATGAACATTGCTTGGTGCAATACACTTTCACCTCTGGGGGATATCTCGTCAGCTACCACAGACTTGTATGAATATTTATGCATTTTTCACTGAACCAAACAAAGAGTGAATACACAGCGTACAGTTATGCAATCTACCTGAAAGCTAAAATATGTGGTACATTCTAAGAAGCTTGTTATGAGAAACTGTTCCAACAACATAGTCCGGTAGACTGTTCCAGACCTTAGAAGCTGTGTGAATGAAGCTTCTATCTGATGAGTTTTTGCAGCAGGAATTGAGACAGCACGATTGGAAGTAGAAGTACTGGCCCTGGTCACACGCCTCCTTTCTAGGGGCAAAGTGAGCATTTCATTTAAAGATTGTGTCAGGGATTTGCAAGTCCATTACTTCCCTTCATTATCAATACCAAACGGTAGTTTAGTACTTACAAATGGTGTGTTGAAAGTTTGAGATCCATAGGACATGAATTTGTTTTATAATGAGAAAAACTAATAACGACATGTTACCAGAATGTTGTTCTTTCCGTGAGTTTAACTTTTGCTCAAATTGCAAATCGCGGTTATGTGTACCATCGCAAGACCAGCGGAGCACACTGATTGGTTAAACGGCTAAACTCCACTCGACCTTCGGCTAACGGCTGATCGGACAATTTTGGAACGGCCCGTGCACGCTGACATCACTGTAAGTTTTGAAGTTTAATTGTCCAGATTTTCACCAAAACTATGTATTCTACCCAAAGGTTCTATGACAGGTGTTTATTTATACTAATTGGTGATCCGCGTAAACGCGGATCACCCTAGAGTTTGTACGAAATTTTTTTCTATGTTTGTTTCTTTATTTATGTTTCTTTCTGGTCACTTTTGTTCACACGATATCTCAAGAACGTCGAGTAACATCACCAAACGTTAGTCTTGTAACTTGGCATGGTTATGTCCCATGTGAAGACCTCGGCATGGTAGTCTTGTCAATGTCAAAGACAATCTGTGACGTCATTTATGACGTCATTTGTAAAAAAGCTAGAGTTAACCTATATTTGCAATATCTCGAGCCGGCGGTCGAATAAAACAACCAAACATGGCAAGGGTCAAGTTCAGGTCATGGCTCATCTTTTGGTCCAAACCATGTGCGCGCGCACGTCTCCACATGCGTGTACGGGCGCGTCAAAAAATAAAAATGCTCCAAATGACTTCTTATTAACAGCAGCATACGTTTCAGGTCATTTGGAGCATTTGGTGCGCGCGCGTACGCGTGCGTTTTTTTCCGCGCGCACCCCTTTCCTGACCGAATATCGTCATTTTTTCGATGGATTCGGATTTCTGACTGAATTCTCTATCAATTAGAACCCTTTCCCGACCACTAGGACAAAAAATACCGCGTAGTGAATAAGGGGCATTTTTAATGACTTATAACTCTCTAGAATTAACGGTGACCCCTACTTTTCATTGCTTATTCTGATAGAGTATGATGCGTAGATAGCATTTCAGGCATCGCTTTCTATGCCAAAGTGATGTGACGTCATCTATGACGTCACAAAGAAAAATCGTATTTTGTCCATATCTCATGACTGGAGTCGAGTAACATCACCAAACTTGGTACACAGTAACTTCAGGTCAAAGGTCATCATGCGTGCTTATCATACGCCTGTGGGCGTCACGACGAACGCGTACA